>JAJEJO010004664.1:790412-844859 GCA_020662805.1 Glaucomys volans
CCTTCCTTCCTTCCTTCCTTCCTTCCTTCCTTCCTTCCTTCCTTCCTTCCTTCCTTCCTTCCTTCCATCTCTCCCTCCCTCCCTCACCCGGCTCTCTCCTTCCTATCTGTCATGAGCAGAGATACTTTCTTCTGCAATGTTCTTGTACCATGATATTCTGCTCCACCTCAGGCCCAAAGCAATGGAGATAGCTGACCAGAAACTGAAACATCTGAAACTCTGGGCCAAAAAAATCTTTCCTCCTCTAAGTCATTTTTTTCTGGTATTTGTCACAGCAACAAAAAAAACTGACTACCACTAAAGTTTTGTGTTATATCAAACTAGACTTAATATCCAAAAATGTTACTTTTCTCACAGCTGGAAAGGAACTGAAGGTCATAGGTTCTGCTATAAATGTCATCAATGAGCATCAGCAAGAACTTGTATGGAGGCATTGCTCAGAGAAAAATTACAGTTTTCTGACAGCTCATTGAATGAGTCAGTTACTCAGAACATATTTGTTTGTTTATTTATTTAACTTTGTAAGACTACTTTCAATGGAAGATCTACATACTTTTGTACCAAGACATGATTTGCAGTAGAATTTGCAGCTCACAAACATGACACATGATCCCCTTGCTTCACATTCATAGGTCTGACAACCATCAATTAAACATTTTTAAAGTTCCCTTCCATCTTACTCCTCTCTTTCTAACAACTAACACTGATTCCTTTATTTTTCATTTCTAGTTGCATGATTTGGGTAGGCCTAAACACCTTTAGGACAATAGACATATGTGATTGCAAACTTCAGTGCTGGTCAAACTTCTGTATGAGAGTCTCAACATACGTGATTTCCAAATATCTACAAACTGTGTTTAAAGCTGATGAATATATTGGCTCCTCCTTTTAGCAGAGTTTACATTAGCTTGCCCTTTTATTAATAGAAGCAAGACTTGACTCTTTTAAAAATCATCAAGTTTACTTTTAATATCAATACATGACATTATTTCACCACTTATCCAAGTAAATGCTGTTTCCTCAAGCTCACATATTTGGCCTCTTTGGTATCACACTCAACACATCCTCAAGCATCACTACTCCCCCAACAACATATTTTCACCTAGCATATAATTGGACAATCATAAAGGAAAATTATGAATATTGGGGATTTAATAATAAGACAAAATTCCTCCACTTATGGAAATATCATTAGAGTGGGGAGAATAAGCAAATCAACAAATTGAGAGATTAGGGTTCTCTAGAGAAATATAACCAATAGTATGTGTGTGCATGTAAATTGTGTGCATGTGTGTGTGTATATAAGGAGATTTGTTAAAAGGATTGGCTCTTTAAAATATCAGACAAAGTCCAAAATCTGTAGAACCCATGTCCCATTTGAATACAAACACTGGCAGACTGCTGGAAAGCTAATTGGAAGACTGTCAAGCAGGAGAATTCTTACTTGGGAAAGGTCAGCATTTGATCTTTTTTTTTCCTTGCATTCAGGCCTTTGACTAGATGAAGCCCACTCACATCATGAGGACAAATGTTCTACTCTGTCTACCAATTTAAAAGTTTAATCTCATCCCAAAACACCTTCACAGAATATAATGTGTGATCAAATATCTGGGCATTCTATGGCCCAGTCATGCTAACACATAAGAGAAACCAATGAATTGAAAAATAAGTAAGATATTTCATGACAGCCAGGCTACCGAAGAAATAAACCAGGTGATCTTAATCTCACTGTGATATGAGAAGAAGGGAATGGAAAAGGGAAGAGTTTAATTTATTCATGTGTTTAAGTTACAGTATTGTCCTAGATTTTAAATACATCTGTGTTCAGATGCCATCTTGTGGCTGATTATTTACATTAGGTCTTATTTATTTGGTGCCATTCATTTCACATCTGTTAAAATGTTTTTGGAGTCAGCAGAGTTGCCTTTTTAAGGCTCTAGAGTTTTACATCCCTATTTCACTGGTATTATTAGTAGCTATTCCATGCCTGATGGTTTCAGGACACTAGCAGCTGTGCCAGGTTCAAATGCCTCTTTTGATTGTAATGGATTTAATTCAAGAACACTATAAAATAAAATATTCATCATCAGTGTACATAAGGATTCCATAAGAGAAATATTTACACATTTAGACTAACATACAGAATCACTTTACAACCCCTATGTTTAGTGCAATAATAACATCATTACATAGAATAAATAGGACTGAATCATTTCCCCAAATCTGGGTCTCCATAAATAGTAGTGTGCATTCTTGGCCCAACATTATAATCTTTGCTTAGTAACTTTTGCACTATAATAAATACTTATTTTAAAAAGGTCCCAGGCATTGTCTAAAACTCATGGTTTATCTTAAGACACATTGTCATTATTAGGTGGGTTAAATCTTTACATTCTTTTCATATACCCATCCCTACCCAATTCTTACATCTGAATTGTTCAGAAGGACCACTGAAGTCAAGAAAATTACTGCCTTTCTTTCTCTATAAGAAAAAGTTTGTTAAATAATAAAATCACACTCTGGAATATTTATAATGTATGTAAAAGGTACAACCACAATAATATAAACCTCCACATGTATTACTTTCTGATTACTGTATAGCACATTAACACAAACCTAGACATGTAAAACAAAACCCATTTATTGCTCACTGTTGTGTAGGTCTGGAGTCTAGCCTGGTGAGACAGGAATTCTGCTCCAGGTATCACAAGGAGGAAATCAAGATGTCAGCCAGGCTGAATTTTTATCAGAGACTCTGGGGAAGACTTAGCATCTAAGTTCACTCTAGTTGGCAGAAATCATTTCCTTGCATAGGATTTACGTTCTCATTTCCTTGACATGGAGCTCTCCATATTCAAGCCAACATTGGCATGTCAAATCCATTCTATGCTTTGAATCATTAACTTCCTGTTCTGCAACTAGTTGGAGAACATGTTCTGCTTTCAAAGAGTTTGTGTAGTCACATTTAGCCTATTCAGGTAAATTACATTTTGACTAACTCAAAATCAACTGATTAGTGACCTTAATTACATCTGTAAAACCCCTTTTACCGTTATATATGACATAATCACAGGCATAACAGCAGGGGGCAGAAACCATTAGAACCATCTTAAAATTCTCACCACATCATATATTCAGACCCAGGTAAGACAAGAACAATGTCAAAACTCTGTGAGCACTTTCCTGAATTTATCCCCTTATTATCCTGAATTTTGTATCTAGCTTTTCCCTCTTACTGCATTTGCATTGTAACATTGAACACTATAACATTTCAAATTTGGTCTAGATGAAATGACATGAAAATAACTTTTTGAGATTTGTATCTATGTTGATGTATGTTCATAAATGTAGCTCATAAATGATTATTGTTGACTGTAAGAATGGGCCATATTTTTTTATCTAGTTTCCACTGGTAAACATTTTTTCCAGATGTGTTTTCTAATGGCATTTTAAAAACTGATGTAGTTTCTTGTACATGTCTCTTGGGTCATCCATGCCAGGTTTTCTCAAAGATAGAAACCTAAGAGTGTAATCACAGAATCAAAGGATATGCATATTTTTGGTTTTACTGATTGATGCAGAACTGTTTCCTACAGTTTGAGTTTTGCTTTTTAATTTAATGACATTAGGATCAGAAAACATGATCTATATAATCTTAATCCTTAGATATTGATCTTCTTGTGTGTTTCTATAGTCTTTACAATACTTTTTCCAACTCCATTCCAGCCTTCTTTGGATTGACTTTTCCTATCCACTAGTTTAATGCTTTTTATGAATATTTATTTTTTACATCTTTCCCTAGCTATTTTATATGCATGTGTAACAACTCAGTGTTAGTTCAGCTCTTTCAACTTTTCCTTCCTGAGTAATAGAAGAAACTTTTAATGTTTCTAACAATTTTTCCTCCAATTTTCAATACTACATTATTTTTTTTAAGTTTTCTTTTTTTATTTTGATTCATTGCACACAAGTGGATTACAGCTGTTGTTTCTCTGGTTGTACATAAAATAGAGTCACACCACTTGTGTAACCATACATGTACATAGGGTAATGATGTTTGTCTCATTCTGTTACTATTCTTTCCCCCCTTCCCCATCCCACCCCCCTTTTTTCCCTATGCAATCCATCCTTCCTCCATTCTTGCCTCCCTCCCACCCTGCAACATGTATCCACCCCGCATTATGCATCATCATCCACTTATCAGAGAGATCATTCGGCCTTTGGTTTTTTGGGATTGGCTAATCTCACTCAGCATGACCATCTCCAACTGCATCCATTTACCTACAAATGCCATAATTTTATTCTTTTTTGTGGCTGAGAAATATTCCATTGTGTATATATACCACAGTTTCTTTATCCATTCATCTATTGAAGGGCATCTAGGTTGGTTCCATAATCTAGCTATTGTAAATTGAGCAGCTATGAATATTGATGTGGCTGCATCACTGTAGTAATCTGATTTTAAGTCCTTTGAGTATAGGCCGAGGAGTGGGATAGCTGGGTCAAATGGTGGATTCATTCCAAGTTTACTAAGGAATCTCCATACTGCTTTCCAGAGTGGTTGCACTACTTTGCAATCTCACCAGCAATGTATGAGTGTACCTTTTTCCCCACATCCTCGCCAACACCTATTGTTGCTTGTGTTCTTGATAATAGACATTCTAATTGGGATGAGATGATATCTTAGGGTAGTTTTGATTTACATTTCTCTTATTACTAGGGATGTTGAACATTTTTTCATATATCTGTTGATTGCTTGTAGATCTTCCTCTCTAAAATGTCTGTCCATTTCCTTAGCCCATTTATTGATTGGGTTATTTGTATTCTTTTGTAGTTCAAAGTAGACATTATTACTGTTCATGCAATCACTGCTATTTGTTTATTAATATATTTCTATTTATTCTTATATTTCAATTCACCCATTTTGGATCATTTTTCTTTCTCCTGAAAAGGATCCTTTAGAATTTCATGTAGTGAGAGGCACTCTGTTGCTACTCTCTTATGTTTGTTTGTCTGAAAATGCCTTGTTTACTCTTATTCATGGAAGATAACTTCTCTGGGTAAGTAACTCCAATTGACAGTTATTTTTCTAATCATATCAACTATATTTTACCACTTTTCTCTGGCTTCAATGTAGCTGTTAGGAAATCAACTGGCAGCTAATTCCACTTATTGATACATAGATGTTGTTTCTTACTTCCTGTTTTCAACTTATTCTCTTATTTTGACATTCTGCATTTTCACTACGATGAATACAGCACTGGATCATTGAATGATATATATCCTGAGAAACTTTGTCTTTAATCTAGAGCGCGTTGTCTTTTTACATTTATTGTATCAATACACATTTAAATTGATTTCTCCTAATTATGTTTAAATTATTTTCTATAGACTGATGTTTTTCCAAATCCATTCTTGCTTTCTTTTAACCAAACTTTTCTCTCCACTAGTTTAATGAATTATATGTATGATTCAGTGCTATATGAATTATATCTCTATGAATCTACATATATTATATATATATTTCCTAGTTTTATATAAAATATAAAAAGAAAGGAATAAATTTGAGAGTTACATATGAATACAGTAAATATAAAGATACTATTCTATATATTATGTATATGTGCATACCGATAGGTCTATTGATAAATGCAGCAACATGAATGAACAACAATTCCAAGTGAAAGAAGCCAGATGAAAATGTTTGATTTCCCTAGAAAAATGCAAGCTAATCATTGGTTCAAATGTAGTTCTCCTTTATTTACAATGTGTGTTTGCTTGCTTGTGTTTGTCATCATATTATGAAGTTATAAGGGTGTTGCCAACTGGGGAACCATAATTCCAATCATTGTTTCTATCAACTTAATTCTCTGGCCTTTAAACTCATCTCCCAAATTACCAACCACCCTGAATTTTCTATTTAGCATTATCTGACACAAATTTTAAAATATTGCTAAATTCTTGATGTCCTTTAAGCTCAAACAGTATTATTCACAAATAGCCAAGAGGTAGAAGCAAGCCAAATGTTCATAAACAGAAGATTAGACAAGTAAAATGTGATGCATGGAATACTCTTCAGGCTTAAGAAGGAAAGGAAATTCTGAACCTTAAGGACATCATGTTAGTGAAATTAGTCACACAAAGACAAATATTGTATGATCCAACTTAAATAAACATACTCATAGAAACTGAAGGTAGAATAATGGTTACCTTGGGGGGCTGGGGGAGTACAGGGAAATGGGAATTGTTGTTTAATGACTACAGAGTATCAGATTTCCAAGATAGATAAGTTCTGGAAATCTATTTTACAATTTAACACTACTGAATTTTATACTTTCCTGCTTTCTTCATGGGATTATTTCTCAATTTATTCTCATTAGTTGGTTCTTCACCTTCATCCATTATACCATTTATACCTTTTTTTTCTTTAAGTAATGGGAGCCAGGCATGGTGGTGCACACCTATAATCCCAGCAGCTCAGGAGGCTGAGGCAGGAGGATAGTGAGTTCAAAGCCAGCCTCAGCAAAATCAAGGCACTAAGCAGTTCAGTGAGACCCTGTCTCTAAATAAAATACAAAATAGGGCTGGGGATGTGGCTCAGTGGTCCAGTGCCCCTGAGTTCAATCCTTGGCACACTGCCCCCCACAAAAAAAGTACTGGGAATTGAACCCAGGACCTCATGTAGGGTAAATATATGCAAAACACTGAGCTAGCCCCTATACCATCTTTTATGTTTGTATTTCAAATCGTTTTATTTTTAATACCTAATAATGCCTTGAGTTCATTTCATGTTTTTGTGCTTTGGTTTTATATGACTTATATTGTTCATGATGTCTTTTAATGTATTATTAAGTTTATTTAAGTATCTTTAGTTCATTTATTCTGATACTTTCAAGGATATTTGACTTGTTGTTTTCAATTGAGATAATTATTCTCCATAAATATTTAATTATTTGGCAATGGAGCCATACACTCCCACAGTCACCTTAAAAATATATGCTGGGAAAGGGCTCAAAACATACAGAAGCCCACACCTTGGATCTGTTATTCCAAATGCAAGGATTGAAAAGGGATGAACCTAAGGGTAGAAAGGCCCAGACACCATAAAACCAAAATCAATCACCCTCTTTTGTCACCAGGCAGTATCTCAGATCAGAACTTTTTTGAGTTACAATTACTTATTGGGCCTTAAAAATGATGGCATCCAGGCCAACAGCACCAATCAATTAAATCAAAATTCTGGGGGTGGGACTCAATTAACAGTGATGGCATTGTACGGGGGAAAAGGGAGAAGAGTGACCAACAGGGCTAGATAATCCCCAGATTTCCCTAATTCTTCACCTGACAGGTTTGTACCATCTTTGATGCTGTTTGTTTCTGCAGAAAGCAATTCATCAATGATAATCCCACTGCAAAGATTGGTAGGAAAAAGCTGAGTTTAAAGCTTTACTTTAAACATCTCCTAAAAACAGCAGATACCCTCTGCCCTCAACTATAACTACTATGCATCCCCCATCACCATCAACCACCACATCATTTCAAGACTTCCTTCTATCTCTGCACAAGTTTCTCACTTATGCTATTTATATTTTCTGGAATTCATATTTTGTTCTATAATATGTTTTCTCCAGTTACTTTTGTAGGAAGAAATCTCTTGTCAAGACTAACCTCTTACAAATTTTAAGTCTAAAAATGTACATTCCCAATCAATGATTATTTTTTGAACCCCTGGACATCTATAAATAATTAACTCCTGTTGAATCACATGTATGCAATTATATGTCACAATTCCTTCTCTCATAATTTTTTCTATTTTGGAAAAGGAAAAGGTTAACTTTGTGTATTTTCATAGTCAAAATGCTGTTTAAAAAGTTCACTCACAAAAATGTCTCATTCTTTACAGAATCTCTTCCCAGTATCTTGCTCCCAGTGAGTATATTTCTGTCTTACTGTTGGTATCGATACTACTCATTCATTTACCTTGATAGAAGTGAAAAGAGAGTACGTTGTACTTGATATCCTTTACTATCATCCCAAGATCCTCTAGTTATAAAAATGTGTTTCATCCTTGAAATTTATTCTGTAACACTGCCTTCTTTTTCTCAAATCAACTTGGAATGTTTAGCATGTGGAGAAAATAATTATTTCTCTTCTATGGGACTAATTGCCTCTAAAATCTCTTACTCCCTTGCAGTCTTGTGTGGGCTGACTGAAAAGGCACATGCTACTACTTCCCAGCCACTTGTTTTCTGTTTCATTGCTGTGTAAGGAATTACCCCAAATATAGGAACTTGAAGCCACACATATTTATTACCTCACAATTGCTGAGTCAGCACAGAATCCCAGAATCAGAAGCCTAGCACACCTTGGCTGAGTTCTCTGCATAAAGTCTTAGAAGACTGAGGTCAAGGTGTTGGCCAGGACTGGCGCTCATCTGGAGGCTCAACCAGGGAAAGATCTGCTTCCCAATTCATGTTGGCAGCAATCAATTCCATGTGGCTTTAGGAGTTTTGGCAGCTTTCTTCTTCACAGTCAGCAAGAGAGGGGAAGTCTCTAGGGCCTGTTAGCCAGCAAGACAGAGTCATATAATGTATTATAATCATGGGAGTGACAGGCCATCACCTTGGCCATATTCTATTGTTTAGAAGCAAGTTAAGGGTCTGGCTCACACTCAAGTGGAGTAGATTATACAAAAGTATGAATATGAGGTGAAGAGGACATGGGATCTCCTTCATGTTTGCTTGCCACACCACTCCTGCTACAAACCTATAAGCTTTCACTTTGTTAAGCCATGGACCTGGCTTCTAAGCTTCCTGATGTTTGGCAGAAAATAGTGAAAGTAGTTCTCAGCAACCTTGTAACTTCTGAAGATTTTCATCCAATAACTGACGAGAAGAGAGGGCTTTCTCCAGTGATTTCTTTCTTGTGTGCCAAAATTTAAATGTTCAAGGATTAGTTAGGATTTAAGTTTGGATGCATGCAAGGGAGACCTAAAATAAAGTGAACTGATGTTTCCTTCTCTCTCACTGAGCAGCCCAGAACTGAAGGGCTCTTTTTGCTGGGGTTTTCTGGGGACCCAGCTGTGTCTATCTTGTTGCCCTGACGTTGAGCATTGTCCTCATAGTATGTCCAAGAAGGCTTGTTATTGGGCTCACATTTTAAACAGCAGGACACAGGAAGAAGCAGGGCACATGCCAGGAAATTGTATATATCACTTTCCTTCCCATCTCAGTGGCCAGAAATAGTCACATGGACACACCTACCATGGGAGGCTGACAAATGGACTTTACTCTGAGTACTCACGTTTTGATTTTTTAAAAAAGTCAGGGATGTGGGGAAAAGGGTACACTCATACATTGCTGGTGGGAGTGCAAGTTGGTGCAGCCACTGTGGAAAGCAGTGTGGAGATTCCTTAGAAAACTTGGAATGGATCCACCATTTGACCCTGCTATCCCACTCCTTGGCCTATACCCAAAGGACTTAAAATCAGATTGCCTCAGTGATGCAGCCACATCAATGTTCATAGCTGCTCAATTCACAATAGCTAGATTATGGAATCAACCTAGATGCCCTTCAGTAGATGAATGGATAAAGAAACTGTGGTATATATACACAATGGAATATTACTCAGCCATAAAGAAGAATAAAATTATGGTATTTGTAGGTAAATGGATGATGTTGGAAACTCTTATGCTAAGTGAGATCAGCCAATCCCAAAAATCCAAAAACCGAATGGTCTCTCTGATATATGAATGATGATGCATAATGTGGGGGGGAAAGATGGCAAGAATGGAGGAAAGATAGCTAGCATAGAGGGAAGGGAGGGGTGGGGGTGGGTGGGGGGTAAAATTAATAACAATGTGTGACAGATACCATTGCCCTGTGTACATGCATGAATGCACAGATGGTGTGACTCTACTTTGTGTACAACCAGTGAAACAATAGCTGTACTCCATTTGTGTTCAATGAATCAATAAGTAAATAAAAAAAAAAAAGTCAGGGATTTGATTGCCAAAGGAAAAGAGGGGAATAGAAATCATTACAACATTGTGCTGTCATCTACTGAAGTGAATCTGTACTTCAGGCATCATTCTTTCTTTTTTTTTTCCTGAATTAGTAAAGGAAATCTTCTTACTGAACTCTCCCCAAACATCTTACTTGGCTCAACCAAATTGTGCTCTCTAAAATGATGTATTTAAGAACAAAATAACAATTTTTAATTAAAAATTCAAAAGATTTATTTATTCATTAAGATGATCAAAGGAAAATTGGAATGTGTATCACAGCACTGACTACAGTTTAAGATTTCAGTGTTTTTCCACCCTCTTTAAGGTTCAGACTTTGGGTCAGCTCTTCCCAAGTTTACCCACTTCACTGGGGTGTAATTAGAAATAGAGGTTTACTTTTCATTTGTCATCCTAAGACCTAAGAAATAGGACTGGGATCTATTTCTTATAGGCTTAACTATTTTCATTCTGCTACAAAAACAAAATAAAATAGTCAGATGAATTAAAATATTTCTGTGATCTAGATAGCAGTGATTGGAAAGAATATCACCTCAATTTTTTCATAATGCTTATAATTTGCATTCATTTTGGATACATGTTCATATTTCCATGACTGTTAAAGTGATAAGACCCCAAATAAAGCTTCTTGTGTAATTAGTGATTTTTTATTTCTCTGTAAAAATGGAGAAGAGCCCTTCAACACATGTGAGTATCTGGGTGCAGCATATTAAAGGTCTTGAAACATGTCCACTAATGTTAATAGTGATTCACTCTGGTTAAGCCGTAGGGCAAATGCAGACAAGTCCTGAGTGAAGTGGAGCCTGAACAACAACCCCCTACAAGGATGTCCGCATCTTAATCCCTAGGACCTGTGAATATGTTACCTTATATAGCAAAAGAGACTTGATAGATATGATTAAGTAAAGGACACTGAGAAGAGAAAACTGTTTTGGATTATCCAATTGGCTCTAAATGTAATCACAACTGTCCTTATAGCAGGTAGAAGGAGAGGTGACACAGAAGAGGAAAAAGATGTGGTGACAATGAGTTTAGGGATAGGAGAGGTTATGTGATGTGATGACACCCAAGGAATGAGAGCAGGATCTGAAAGATGGAAAAGTCGAGGAATTAGATTCTTCCATAGAATCCCCAGAGGGAACAAAATAAATTTGTGGTGTTTTATCCCCTAAGTGATAATTTGTTAAAACAGCAATAGAAAACTAACATAACTAAGCCTTAACTTTTAATTTTGATCATCCCTATATGTTTGAGTTTTTATAACAGGCATTTATTTATTTATTTATGTCATTTAAAAGTAATAAAGAGGAAAATAATTTTTATCATTAGATTGATTCTTTAACATTGTGATTTTTTTTTTTGTGTGTGTGTGTGTGGTACTAAGAATTGACCCCAGTGAATCCAGTGTGCTCTACCACTGAGCTACACTCCAAGGACTTTTATTTTTTCTGTTTCCTTCTTTTTTTAGTTGGTACTGGGAATCGAACCTATGGGTGCTCTCCAACTGAGCCATATCCCCAGCCCTTATTGTGATTTGGAGACAGGATCTCACTAATTTGCTGAGGCTGGTCTTGAATTGTAACCCTCTTGCCTCAGACTTCCAAGTTGCTGGGATTATAGGCACATACCATCATGCCCTGTTATCATGAATTTTGTATATGTGTATACTATTACACATTCAAAAATAAAATATTTGTAATCATTTACCACATAATGACACTTAGGCCAATGATGAGCAGCATATACAGTGGTGGTCCCATAAGATTATATTGACTGATGATATTGGAATGTCCTCTTACTTCCAAAACTACTGTGCTGCTTCCTTAGAAAAGGAAGAGACCTGTGAATTTCCCACATCTTCTTCACTTGCTCCAAACTGTAATGTATGCAGCAGAAATTCCATGACATTTGTACAATGTGGCTAGCATTGCTTTCAAGTTCGAGACTTGTTTTATTTTGTCCTCTAAATTTGAATTCTTTGATCATTCCTTTGAGAGGTGTTTTGGAATAAAAAATAGGAATCAATATGAATTTGTTTATGCTTTCCTTTGTCTTAGTTACATAAATTTTCTAATTTTCATAAAATGACTATATTTTGTGAAATACAAATTTCACCAAAATTTACTTAAAAGTAAATGCCATTGATTTTTAATTTTTTTTATTTTATTTGTTCTGATTAGTTGTACATGACAGTAGAATGCATTTATACATTTTGCTACATAAATAGAGTGTAATCTCTCATTTTTCTGATTATACATATTACAGGATCACATGATTCATGCAGTCATACATGTACTTGAGGTAATAAAGTCTGTTTCTATATTGATTTTTTGTTTGTAGTACTGGTGACTAAACCCAGGGCCTCATGCATGTTAGGCAAGTACTCTACCACTGAGTTACTTTCCAGCCCAAATGTCATTAAATTTCATTCTAATATTTTCCAATCAATCAAAACAAATATTTGAATTTATACAATATTCCAGGATGACATTAGCTAAGTTGCAATTGTTATTTAACTAAAGCCTCCTCATTCCTTTTATTTTTAGCATGACAATTAATTATGTGAGCCAATTGGAATGTACCTCTACTCAGGAGAATATAGATGAACATTATATAATTAATGTTTCCATCCTACCCTGAAGCATTCTCCTTCAGACTTTTCAATCAAAGCTATTATGAACAGGATAAAACAGCAACATTTAGCCTAACAGCTGAATCTTGTTTAAAATATTTGGAATGTCCTCTTACTTAATTATAATCTATTTAATTTTTTTGCAGCTTAAGGGATTTTTTGTTGTTATTGTTATTGGAGAAAATTTCTTACTTGTGTTTCCTAAACAACAATCTTGTGTTTCTGGGATGCAGAGCTGAAAAATATGGTGGAAACTGTTTTGGAAAACTTGTCTTATAATTTTGCATTTATAAATTTTGTACCAAAGCAATAAGTCTCTTTAGGGATAGGTCCTGAAAAAAAATCATCTCACTAAATCATAAAGAAATAGACAGTGCCCAAACTGGAAGAAGCCAAATAAGTTTTTGAGAAAAAAATATTGAGAAAAAGGATTCTGGGTTTTCTCACTTCTCTGCTTTGTTGAGAAACTAAAGAAGAAAAAAAAAAGCCGCCATAACCAACATAGCAGCAGCTCTCAGGGAGCAAAGGTGGAATTTTATCATTTTCAAAGAGATCAATTTTTATTTTAGGACTCTGCACATGACTCACACCAAAAAACTTCAAACTACAGAAACTCAAGGAGAATCCTGAATCTATTTCCATTTTGTCCTACAAAATATAAGCAGAAGAAATAAACTATAGTGTCAACATATGATACCAATGATAAGAGGCCTCTGATGTCCATGTAGTATAAAGGAAGAAAAGAAATTAGAAAAAAGAAACTAGTTTACTATGTGCTAACACTATGATGTTCTGGGAAGATGAGCAAGTCTCATAGCCATATACTTTCAGTAAAATATTCAAGAGATGGAATGAAGTCATATAGTCTATTGTTCTCTTTTTCAAGAAGAATTCTGAAGCTGAGGTTGTCTTTTAGAGGGAAAGTAGGAACAAGAAAAACCAAAACCAACAGTGAGATAAATAGAAAACAAATCATAAAATGATAGACATTAATTTTAGTATATAAGTAATTGTATTAAATGTAAATATACTAAAGTATTCTAACTAAAATGATCAGACTTGATTTTGTTAAAAAGCAGAAACAAATTTTGTGCTGTTCATAAGAGATGCACAATGAATATGAAGATACTGATAGATTGAAAATAAAAGGATGGAACATATTGCATGCAGTAAAAAGCTGGTTTGCCTAAGATATTGAAGCAGATTTTGTAAAGGAAAAGAAAAAAGAATATAAAGTAAAACATTCCATAATGACAAAATGGCCAATTAATCAGGAAGAAAAAATCCTAAATGTTTATATACCTAACTTCAAAATGCATGAGACAAAAGCAAAAAGAATGAAAAGAAATAAATCCCCAATTTTAATCCCACTCTCAGTAATTGACAGAATGACTAGACAAAAAAAAAATCATTAGAGAATAGAAAATATAAGAGCTACATTATCCATCACTTTGTCTAAATTGATACTTATAGAACACAATCCCTAATACACAGGATGTTCACTGAAGTGGATTACACATGATTAGATATAAAACAAAGTTCAATAAATTTCAATAGGTTGAAGTTTCACATAACAAAATTTCTGACCACAATAGAAATAAATTTGAAATAATGATGAAAATATTTCTAAAATTTCTCTAGATGCTTGGAAATTAATACATTTGGATTATTTACAGATCGAAGATGAATAAGTCTCCCTTCTTTCTCTAACTTGCAGTGATACAGTTTTTATATTCTTTTTTAGATATTCCATGCATTTTCCAATATATACATATATAATCTCTCTGTTATACAAATACAAGCATATACGGCTGCAGTCTGCTTCCTTCCTTGAGCGAATAATTTGAAAGTCTTTCTGTAATGAGTATACTTAGAGATGCCTCATTTGTTGCAATGTATGGCTAACAAGTATTTTACATAATCAATTCTTTACTGATGGTCATTTAGATTTTTTTCCAGTGTTTTGCTACTATTGAGGGGTAGAATTTATGGGGTCAAAGCATTATGTATTTCAAAATGTGATTGAAAATTCCAAATCACCTTCTCTAAAGTTGTATCAATTTGCCCTCTAACCAGTAACATGAGCATGTAGAGCTCTCATTAAAAATCCCTGTATTCCTGAAAAAGCATCACAGTAAAAGGTCTTAACATTCTTACTAGGAGCAGGGTGATGGACTGAGTGACTATATTCCAGAAAATGAAACAGACTTACATTTCAAGTTTCTACCACCACTACCCTACTCTGTGCAGAACGGCCTAAAGACAGGTCCTTGATGTACAATAACACAGAGAGGAGGGGACACATAGGCCTCCCCTCCTGTGTGCCTCATTTTGGGATGTGACACCAATCCTGTTTCTGCCATTGCACTTGAGAGTGAACTCTGCAAAACCAAAACTTTAACTACATATGCATCATCTTTTTTTGTTGATGTTCCCATTTACCTTGTGAAGAAAATTCTTAATATCAACTCAACCTTCATTACAGATGGGGCTTAAAAATCAAGGGTAAGATAAGCGAATCTGTCATCCTACCTTTGTTTTTGGCCACAGAGAAATCAGGGGAAAAAAGAAAACTTTTGAGTCTTTCCACAATGGGGATTCTGAAGGAGACACAGCCATCGAATTAGGCCCCTGCACGAAAGGATAAATTAGGAAAAAGCCCTCTCGAGTAACAGTTAGATGCCAGAAATACAATGGAATAATTCCTTCATATATTATCCCATTTAATAGAAAATATGTTGTATTCACTACCAACAAAACAACAAGAAAAGCAACAAGACAAAACACCTGTTGCAAACAAACATGAAATCAAGACTTTTTTAAAAATAAAGATTAAAGCCAAGCGTCTGTCCCCAAAGACTCTCACCAAAAGCTCTTCTAAAGAAATAATTTAGATTTATGACGAAAGAAAAGCTTAAAATACAAGAAGAGACAGAGAACAAAGAAATTGGTATACACAGTAACATTGACTCCATAAAACCATGTCTTTGTGAGGAGACTGCTGTAGCCCCATACTTACACAAAAAGATAAAAAAAACCAGAGAACTAAATGAGCTGAAATAAGAGAGAGACATAAGTTATTTGCTACAATTATGGGAAGAACTTTGCATTTTATTATAAGGATAATAGAAGATCTTTATACATAAGTAAAAAGAACCAAATACAAATAAATAGAGGAGCATAAGGAAGTCTAGTAGAGGGGAAGGAGAACAGGGGAGGAAGGGGAGGAAAGGAAGGATGGGAGGGAAAAGAGGGAAGGAAAGGGAGATCATGAACTGAAATCCAATTCTTTGCACATATAGGTTTGTTGGGATGAATTCAACTACTATGTATTACTATAAAGCTCTAATAAAAACAAAGAAAAACTTTAAGAAGTGTAAAGATTTGTTAAATTTGGATCTAAAGTGCATGTTTTGCTCAGTCTTCTTTATATGTCTGAAAGATTTTATAATTAAAATATTTTATAGAAGAAAAATTTGTTCCAATCAATGCATACATGAAATAATGTATATTATATCATATAACATCTTCTTAAGTATAAAAAATTTAATATTGAACTGGTGGTGTGGCTCAGTGGTAGAGCACTTGCATAGCATATGTGAGGTCCTGGGTTCAATCTCTAGCACTGAAAAAATATAAAATACAATGGAGTAAAACAAAATAAAATGTTTGATTAATGAGTTTGCTAGGACTTGTTTTCCGCTGCTGCTCTATCTGTTCTTTTGCTTGTCTGCTCTTCCTTCAGAGCACAATGTCATGGAAAGAACATTGGCAAGATCAACAATAATAAAAGATGCTCTTGTTTCAAATGTAGAGAAGGAACAGCTTCTTAGCTGATAAGTTTTTAATTCTATCAACAGCTCAGTTTAAATCAATTAAATACAGGTTCTATTGTTGGATTTCATTGCTTGAGAAAGAGGCATCTGTTAATATACCCAGAAAAGCAGGCCATCCATCAAACATAAAAGCTAGACAGGATGCACTGTACCGCAGAGGGCCTACCCCATTCTGCAGCTGAGCACCAAAGCTTGGCCATGTGGTTCTCATCAAAGACTCAGAAAAGCATTTCACATCATAATCTAAAGAGACGACCTTAGATTAGATGCAGGCCCAACACATATACATTTCAGGATTCAGTAGAGGCATTTCGATTGTATAACACATGTAGTCATTTCTGGTACATAAATTGGATTTTTACAAGTCTGTACAGAATCCATAAAGAACCCTACCTTCTTTTTATATCCTTTCTGACAATACTTTGTATAAATTTTGACATTTATCCGTTGAGTTGTGTTAATTGGCCATTATGGCTTCTGCATCCCTGTAGGATGACTTGGAAATATTACTGTGGAGGAGAGAGGGAAAGAAAAAAGCAGGAAACAGAGCAAGGGGGCTCCATGGGGAGGCTGCTAGTGGAGGAGGTGGGGAAGTAGGGAGACAAAAAGGAAAGGGTGGAGAGACAACTAGAGAATCTATCCCAAACCCAGGACACCTCATCCTCACTGCTCTTGAGACCACCCACTGCTGTGCCTCACCAGCAAAGGTGAACCTCTTAACCACCTAATAGAGGCAAATAATGGCAGCCCCCAAATGTTCACATCCTAATCTGCAGATCTAGTGACTAGAAAGGGACTTTGCAGAGAGATGGGGTAGTTATCCTCAATGATCTGAGTGGACCAATATAATCACAAGGCTCCTTAATTAAGAGGTAGGAAGTGTGATGACAGAAGCAGAGATGAGGGAGGGAGAGAGAGAGAGAGAGAGAGAGATCCGTCTGAAGATTGCCCCACTGCTTTTGAAGACTGAAGAAGTGCTCAAGGGCCAAGGAATGCAGGCCACCTCTAGAAGCCAGAAAAGGCAAGGAAGTGGATTTTCTCTTACAGTCTCCAGAAGAACCACAGTCCAGTTGAGATCTTGATTTTAGGACTTCTGACCTAAACTGTAAGATAACAAATCTGTGTCGTTTTAAGTCACTAAATTTACAGTGATTTGTTCTAGCAACAATAGAAAACTACCCTACCCCCAGTGAAAGTTTCTAATTACAATTCCATTCTCTTAAGTCTTGATAGCCCTTTTTTTAGTCCTTAAAGTTCAGGTATCTGTGATTACCAACCGGGGGACTATGAGGAAACCTTGTTTTTTTTCTTTTTTTCTTCAAATATACTGAAAGTACATTCTTCTAAACAATTATGATCCTGATGTGAAAGCCTCTCAGAGTCACAGATATGGGGGAGTATCACATCACACACAAACCACGGCTGTTAAGAAGGATGGGAGCCCTGTGCCCAGAAGACAAGGTAACCACTACCAGTGGTTACCACTACCACCTCTTTATATCCTCCTTGCCTTTCTTGTGTTTTCCTCCATGACCTTGGGATCTACTTTCATTTGAGAAGCCAAAAATTTTCAATTTGCTGAAGGAATACCTTTCACTCAAAACACACTGAAATGGAAATCCCCCTTCATAAATATAAACACATGTCTAAGAACCACCAGCTATTTGAGGAAAATCAGCAATGTGAGAAAGAACTAACACTTGAGGAAAGAGAATGTGCAGGGAAAACCCGAGAAACTTGAACAATCCTTAGTAACCTCAGAGAGATGAGAGACTATCACTAGAAGAGAATGTTTCTTCAATAAAGGAATCCAAGTGCTGGGAAAATAGAAACCATCATCATCATCCCCCATCTCCACAAATAAACCTCAACCCGTGAGTGAGCTACAGAAAGGAAATAATTGAAGACCAAAATGAAAGGGTAACTTGGAAAGGCAGCTGAGGGGTTCTCTGGAGTGCAAAATAAGAAGTAATGAAATGATGAGAAAAAGTTGAGACACAAATCACAGATAAAAGACTACACTGGCAGCCTGGCAGAATGTGTGGTGGCCAAAGCAAAGCAGACATGTATTTTTATTGGAATAAAGTTATTCAAACATAAAAAGAAGAAATGAAAAAAATGGGAAGGAAGAAATAAAGGAAGGAAAAAGGAAGGAAAGGAGAGTACTGATGAAGGAAAGGTGAGAAATGGAGGGAAACGTGAAAAATAGGTTATATATAAAAAATTTTAAGTAGACTAGCATATAACCATTTGTCTGCAAGAAGTCTATGCAACAATATTATTTCTGCAGTAAAATAATTTTAAGTTTTGAATTTAAATTTTGAATTTTAAGTTTTGAAATTTAAGTTTTGAATTTAAATACAGTTTTGAAGTGGAGGAATTATTTTCAAATTACATGGATTCTGAAAGTTTGCTCCTCATGGAACTCCCTGTGAAATAGTTACTTGATGATATATTTCACTAAGAAAACAAAGAAACAAAAACAGTTGGAGGGAAAAAACCATGGAATTCAAGAAACAATGAAAAGTAATCAGTAAAATGACTATATTCTCATTTTATATGACTTGAAAACATAATGTGATAGGAAAACTTTTTGCTAAAAAATACTAAAAATCTGCAAACTACAATTTCACATGATTTTCATTTAGAAAATGCAAAGGTCAGGTAAAGAATGGTATTCAAGTATGCAGAATTCTTAGCTGTTCAGGTTATGAATAAAGTAAAAGTAAGGTCACTGGACAGATCAAAAAGAAAGTATAATAAATGGCAACTATTAACCAAGGTAATTGATACAAAACTAAGAATATTAATTACTGCAATAATAATGAATGGGTCAAATCCAGCAAATAAAAGACAAGAGATACACTGCAAAATAGAAAGAGAAGTGAAATTCAGTTGTATGTAATTGAACATTAATGTCTGGCTTCTTTCAGTCAACATTTCTCACAAATCCTTTGTGAAGTGTATGTACCATGATTATTTTTCTCTCAGTTGGTGGCTTGTCTTTTTCTATTCTTGATGTTTTTTTCTAATAGGATTTTAATTTGAATGATTAGTACTTTTTATACTATTTTCCAGAAATCTTTGATATTGCTAAAGTTGCAATGATATTCTTCTACTTTTTTTTCTAGAAACTTAATAGGTTCTACTGTCTATGATCAATACCAGTTTAGAATTTTTGTGATAAGGAAGTTTTTTTTCTTTTTGGTACTGGGGATTGAACCCAGGGGCACTCGGCCACTGAGCCACATAACCAGCCCTATTTTGTATTTTATTTAGAGACAGGGTCTCACTGAGTTGCTTAGTGCCTCACTAAGTTGCTGAGACTGGCTTTGAACTCGCAATCCTCCTCCCTCAGCTTCCCAATCCTCAGCTTCCAGCTGGGATTACAGGCGTGTGCCACCACGCCCAGCTAAAGTTCATTTTTTCCATACATACTTTTCAGTGGTTCTGCAACTGTTCGTTGAAGTTTTTCTTATTGTCAGTAAATTGCCTTGGAGCCTTTCTAAAACATCAATTCATTGTGTATAAGTTTGTTCCAGTTGGTCTCTCCATTTAGTTCCACACAGTGTTTGCTATCTTTATACCAACACTATGTTGTCTTCATTATATAATAAGTAAGTTTTAATATCGAGTAATGGGAATCCTCCAACATTGTGGGGCTTTAGAATACCAGGATCTTTTCTGTGTGTGACTGTATTGTATTGTATTGTATTGTATTGTATTGTATAAATTTTAGAATTAACTTGTAAATTTTGATGAGAGAGAGAGAGAAAGTTAGGAAGAAAAGGAGGGAAGAGAAACAGGAAAGGAGAGGAAGGGAAGGGAAAGAAAGAGCAGAGACTGTTATAAATCTATAGATCAACTTGAGGAGAAATGAAATCTTTAACAATATAGAACTTTCCATAATGTGTTATCTCTCCCTTTATTAGGTTTCCTTTAACTTCACTCAGTATTATTTTATTGTTTCCTGAATAGAGGACTTGCAGAGTTTTTGTTATATTTATTCATATTTTGTATTTTTGATGCTATTTTAAAGTAATTAATTTCATTGTCCAATTGCTTGCTGCTAGTAAATAGAAATTAGACTTCTACATGTTGATCTCATAATATGACCTTCGATTAGTCCCAGTTTTGTAGATTTTCTGCTTAAATAAATATTCCACATGAGCATAAAGGTAGTTTCATTTCTTGCTTAACAATTTTTAGGTCCTTTATTTTGTTTGCTTGTTTTATTGAATTGTGAGGCTCTCTAGTATAATATTAAGTAAAATTGATAACAGTATACTTTTGGCATGTTCTCTCCCAATTTTAGGGGGAAAGTATTCACATTATTAAGAAGGATCTTAGATTTTTGGTAGATTATGGAAATTTCTCTCAATGTGTAGTATTTGAAAATAAATAACTGCTATCAAATTTTATCAAATGCCTTCCCTGCATCTATTGAGATTATATATTATGTAATTACATATATGATTATATATGTATATGATATTGAAATAAATTTTCTGTTAATACAGTAAATTACATTGACTGATTCTCAAATGATTTACATTTCTGGGAAAAATCCTATTTGGTCATAACATTGTTTTTCTATACTGTTGTATTTGATTTACCAATACTTTTGTTAAAAATATGTGCATCTCTATGCATAAGGATATTGATTTGTAAATTTCTTTTCTTGCATTTTCTTTCTCAGTTTTTGGTATCAATATTATGCATTTCTTTCTTTTTTGGGGGGATGCGTTTTACCGGGAATTGAACTCAGGGACACTCAACCACAACACACCCCAAGCTCTATTTGTATTTTATTTAGAGAGAGATTCTCACTGAGTTGGTTAGCACCTTGCTGTTGCTGAGGCTGGCTTTTAACTCTGGATCCTCCTGTCTCAGTCTTCCAAGCTGCTGGGATTACAGGTTGCACCACCATGTCCAACTGTTATGCATTTCTTTTTTCTTTCTTTCTTTTTTATTTTATTTTATTTTTTTTGTGGTGCTGGGGATTGAACTCAGGCCTTGTGCTTGCAAAGTAAGCACTCTACCAACTGAGCTATATCCCCAGCCCTTAAATAAAGATTTGAGAAGCTATACTTTGTCTTTCATTTTCTAAGAGAATTTGAGTAAGATTTGTAAAATTTAGTCCTCAAATATTTGATAGAATTCATATATATAATCATATGAGTCTGGAATTTTCTTTGTGGGGATATATTTTATTATGAATTCAATCTATTTAATAGACAGGTTTTTCAAATTTGCTCATTTAGGTTCCAGTTTGGGGAGTTTGTTTTTTTCAATGAATTTGTCCATTTCTGGTTTAAAATTGCTTGCCATAAATTTGTTCCTAGGTATTTGAAGATCCTTATTATTTTCATAATCTCTGTAGCATTTATAGTGATGCTCCCTATTTTCTCCTTGATATTGTTTTCTCTTTTTTTCATGGGCAGTCATGCTAAGATTTTATCAGTTTATTCTTTTTTTATTTTTTTATTAAATTTTTTATTTTAGTTCATTGTACACAACTGTAGTACAACTATCATTTTTCTGGTTGTACACAAAGTAGAATCATACAATTCGCATATTTATACATATACATAGGGTATAGATGTTTGTCTCATTCTATTATCTTTCCTTCCCCGCCCCCACCCACCCCTCATCTTCCTCTATACAATCCATTCCCTCTCCATTCTTCCCATGCCTTCCCCCCACCTCCCCCACCCCCACTATGTGTCATCAACCACTTATAAGAGAAATCATTTGGCCTTTGGTTTTTTGGGATTAGCTTATTTCACTTAACATGATCTTCTCCAATTCCATCCATTTACCTGCAAATGTCATAATTTTATTATTCTTTATGGCTGAATAATATTCCATTGTGTATATTTACCACAGTTTCTTCATCCATTCATCTATTGAAGGGCATCTAGGTTGGTTCCACAATCTAGCTATAGTGAATTGGGCTGCTTTAAATATTGATGTGGCTGCATCACTGTAGTATGCTGATTTTAAGTCCTCTGGGTATAGGGCAAGGAGTGGGATAGCTGGGTCAAATGGTGGTTCCATTCCCAGTTTTCAAAGGAATCTCCACACTGCTTTCCAGAGTGGCTGGAACCCCCATTTGCAACCCCATCAGCAATGTATGAGTGTGCCTTTTTCCCCACATCCTCGTCCTAGCCAACAACTATTGTTGCTTGTATTCTTTTTTTTTTTTTTGGAACTGGGGATTGAACTCAGGTGCACTTGGCCACTGAGCCAGATCCCCAGCCCTATTTTGTATTTTATTTAGAGACAGGGTCTCACTGAGTTGCTTTGGGCCTCACTAAGTTGCTGAGGCTGGCTTTGAGCTCACGATCCTCCTGCCTCAGCCTCCCAAGTTGCTGGGATTACAGGCATGCGCCACCGCGCTCGGCTGTGTTCTTGATAATAGACATTCTAATTGGGGTGAGATGATATCTTAGGGTAGTTTTGATTTGCATTTCTCTTATTACTAGAGATGTTTATTCTAACAATGAAATGTAGTATTTGAAAATGTTTCCTATTTCATTTATATCTCCTCTTATTATTATTACTTCACTTCTACTTACTTTGGTATTAATTTGCTTTTCTTTTTCTGACTTAAAGTGCAATCTTATATTGCTGATTTTGATTCTGTTGAGGTCTCATAACATATTCTGGAAAATTTTATTTCTTGAAATTGATTGTGTCTTCTTTCATAGTCCAGGATATGATCCATTTTGGCAAACATTCCATGTGCTTTTAACAAGTGTATTATACAGTTGTTGGGACAGTGTACCTATAAAACAGATTTGTTGTTATAACTAAGTGGATTAAATTATGTAAAATAACAATAAATTGAAGTCAATAAGCAATAACTGCTGTTCTGCTATTAAAATAATTTATTATATTTTTAAAGTAAGTGAAAATAAGTACTCTTCTATGTTTACCTACTTATTTACCATTTGAGTGGTCTTCATTCATTTCTGTAATCCGAGGTTTTCATCTGATATTGCCCTACTTTGACAGTTTTTGTTTTTGTTTCTGCATGCTGGGGATTGAACCCAGGGCTTTGTGCTTAATGAGCAAGCACTTTACGAACTGAGCTGTATCCCCATCTCTGATAGGGATACTTTGAAGAACTTTATTCAGATTTGCAATGTAAGAGTGCTGGAAAAACTCTGCTTTCATTTAGCACAAAATTTCTTTATTTCATCTTTTGTTTTGAGTGATATTTTAGCTGTGTATAAAAATAAGGATAGACATTCTTTTCTTTTAACATATTTAACATGTTAGACATAATTTGCAATCATTGTTCCCTTGGCTGTTTTCAAGATTTTCTCTCTAGATTTTTAGAATTTGATTACAATATTACATAACCATGGTTTTCTTTGTTTTAACCTTACTTTGGCTTATCTAAGTAGTTCTTAATCACTAGGATAGTGTTTTTTAACTAAGTTTTGAAAATTCTTAGGCATTACCCCTTCAATTTTTTTTTCTCCATTCTCATTCTTTGTTTTGGGGCTCCAGTTACCCAGATATTGGTGTACTTGGTATTGTCCTACAGGACCCTGATTTTCCCCACTAATTATATGTTTCATGCTGTTTTTCAGACTGGGATACTTTCTATTGGTTTATCTTCAGGTCATGATTTTTTCTTCTGTCATCCTCAATCTATAGGAAATCCCAATCAGAAAACATTTCATTTCAGATACAGAACTTTTCATTTCTGGAATTTTAATTTGATTCCCTTTATTGTTTCTCTGATAAAATTATTCATCTGTGGCCACTTCTCTTTAAGTCTTTGAATATATTCATAACATCTACTTGAGTTCTTGTCTGCTACTTCTAATACCTGGGTAATCTGTAGTGGTTTAATTTTGACTGAATACATGTTCTTGATTATTCACTTTTCTAGTAAAATTTCATTGTATAATGGGTTAGTCTATACCATGGTTTTAATGTGTACCCCAAAGTTCATGTATTAGAAACTTGATCCTCAATGCAAAGGTGTTGGCTAGTAGGACACTTAAGAGGTGTTTAGGTCACAAGAGCTTGACCTTCATGAAGGTACTGAATATACTAATACCATTATCATGAGAGTGAGATTATTATCACAGAAGTGGGTTCCTCATTAAAAGATGATTTTGCAAATGTGTTCCTATACATCAGTGATGAATCCACTGAAAGAGAAATTAGGAAAACTATCCCAATCACAATAGTCTCAAAAAAATTTTGGGACTCAATGTAACAAAAGAGGTGAAAGACCTCTACAATGAAAACTACAGAACACTAAAGAAAGAAACTGAAGACCTTAGAAAATGGAAAGATCTCCCATGATCTTGGATAGACAGAGTTAACATTGTCAAAATGGCCATACTACCAAAAGCATTATATGGATTTAATGCAATTCCTGTTAAAATCCCAAAGACATTCTTCATACAATTAGAAAAAGCAATCATGAAATTCGTTTGAGGAGGCCCAGGATAGCCAAAGCAATCATTAGCACGAAAAGTGAAGCAGGAGGCACCACAATATCAGATCTTAAACTATCCTACAGAGCTATAGTAACAAGAACAGCATGGTATTAGGACTGAAACAGACACATAGACCAGTGGTACAAAATAGAAGACACAGAAACAAATCCACATAAATATGGTTATCTCATACTAGAAAAAGGCACCAAGAAAATACATTGGAGAAAAGATAGTCTCTTCAATGGTGCTGGGAAAACTGGATATCCATATGTAGCAAAATGAAATTAAACCCCTATCTCATCTCTTACCATACACAAAACTCAAGTCAAAGTGGATCAAGGACAGGCACTAGAACAGAAACCTAATAGAAGAAAAAATAGGCCCAAATCTCTATCATGTTGGCTTAGGAATCGACTTCCTTAACAAGACTCCTAAAGCACAAGAAGTAAAATAAAAAGTCAATACATGGGATGGAATCAAACTAAAAAGCTTCTTCACAGCACAGGAAACAATTAAGAATGTGAAGGGTGACCCTACAGAATGGTTAATCTCCAGGATACATAAAGAACTCAAAAAACTTAACAACAAGAAAACCCCAAAAGAAAAAAATAAACAATTAACCCAATGAATAAACTGACTAAGAAACAGACCAGACTCTTCACAGAAGAAATATGATTAATCAACAAATAAGTGAAAAAATGTTCAACTTCTTAAGCAATTAGAGCAATGAAAATTAAAGCTACACTGAGATTTCATCTCACTGTAGTCAGAATGGCCATTACCAAGAATATAAATAACAATAAATGTTGGTGAGAATGTGGGGGAAAAGACTGATTCATACATTGATGGTGGTACTACAAATTGGTGCAACCACTCTGGAAAGCAATATGGAGATTCCTCAGAAAACTTGGAATGGAACCACCATTTGACCCAGTTATACCACTCCTTGGTTTATACCCAAAGGACTTAACATCAGCATACCACAGTTATACAGCCACATCGATTTTTATAGCATCTCAATTCACTGTAACTTAACTATGGAACCAACCTAGGGGCTCTTCAACAGATGAATGGATAAAGAAAATGTGGTGTATAAACACAAGGGAATATTCGTCAGCCTTGAAGAAGAATGAAATTATGGTATTTGCTGGTAAATGGATGGAGTTGGAGAATATCATGCTAAGTGAAATAAGCCAATCCCAGAGAACCAAAGGTCAAATGTTTTCTCTGATATGTGGATACTAAGCCACAATTCTAGGGAAGAATAGAGGTACTTTGGATTTGACAGAGGGGAGTGAAAGGAGGGAAGGGGGCATGGATGTAGGAAAGATAGTAGAGTGAAGCAGACATTATTACCCTATGTGCATTTATGATTACACAACTGGTGTAATTCTACATCATGTACAACCAGAAGAATGAGAAGTTATACTCCATTTACATATGATATGACAGAATGCATTCTACTGTCATGTATAACTAATCAGAATGAATTTTTTAAAAATGGATGATTTTGGCCTCTTCTTGTTCCCTTTCTCATGTGATGCCTTCTGATTATTGTGTTGCATCAAAAAAGTCTTCACCAGATACTGGCAACTTGGTATTAGATTTCCCAACCTTCAGAACCACAAGCCAATAAATACCTGTGTATTATAAATTGCCCAGTCTGTGATATTCTGTTATGATACAACATGAGCAAGTGAAATTTATCCCAGGTGTGCAAAGAAGTTTCAACATTTGAAAAACAATGCACCACATCAACAGGCTAAAGAAATAGCCCATTACAACATAAACAGATGCAGAAAAGAATTTGATAAAATTCAAGTCATTCATGATAAGTATCACAGTAAACTAGGAATAGAAGAAAACTTCCCAACTTCATAAAATGCATATCCAAAAACCTACATCATACTTAATGGGAAGAAATTAGAGGCTTTCTCTTTAAGATCAAGAACATGGAAAGACTGTGTCCTCCTGGCACTCCTCAACATCATACTGAAAGTCATAGTTAATGCCAAATGACTAGGAGGAAAGGAACAAGAATAAAACTGTCCTTATTCACAGATGATGTGATTATCCATGCAGAAAATCTAAAAGAACTGAAAAACACAAACTCCAAAAACTAGTAAGAAATTATAGCAGGGTTGCAGGTAAAAGATTAACATACAAGTGTCAATTGTTTTTCTATATGCCATCAAGGAACTTCAAATTTAAACACATTTTCATTTACATTAAGAATCCCCAAAATCAAATGTTTAGGTATCAGTGTAAAAAATATTCATAATATTTATATGAGGAAAACTATAGAACTTCCATGAAAGAAATCAAGAAAGAAATATATTAATGGCAAGATAGTCCATGTTTGCAGATAACAAAAAAAAATCAGTATCAACAAAATATCAGCTCTTTCCAACTTGATCTACAGATCCAATACAATGCCAATCAAAATCCCAGCCAATTACTTTTTGGACACTTATAAATTGAACATAAAGTTTATGTGATGAGGTGAAAGACCCAGATAGCTTAGTCAATATTGAAGGAGAAGACTAAAAGTCAGAGGAATTACAGAGCCAAACTTCAAGACTTATTATAAAGCTACATTAATCAAGACAAGATGGTGTTGATAAACCAACAGAACAGAATGGAGAACTTGAAATAAATCTGCATAAAAAAGCCAACTCATTTTTCATAAGGGAATGAAGGCAAAACAATGGAAGACAGTATTCTTCTTAAGAAAAGGTGCTAGAATAGCTGGACATCCATATGCAAAGAATTAATCTAGATACAGACTTAACATTCTTTTCTTTTTTATTGTTTGTTCTATTTAGTTATACTTGACAGCAGAATGCATTTTGATTCATTGTACACAAATGGAGTACAACTTTTCATTTCTCTGGTGGAACATGATGTAGTCACACCATTTGTGAATCATCCATGTATATAGGATAATGATGTTTGTCTCATTCCATCATCCTTCCTTCCCCCTCTCACTTCCCTCCCCTCATTTTCCTCTACACAATCCAAAGTTTCTCCATTCTTCCCTTACCCCCCACACCATTTTGTATCAGTATCCACTTATCAGAGAAAACATTTGTCCTTTGGGTTTGGGGATTGGCTTATCTCACTTAGCATAATGTTCTCCAACTCCATCCATTTATCAGCCAATGCCATAATTTTATTCTTCTTTGTGACTGAGTAATATTCCATTGTGATATCATATAGAATGGTTTCCACAATTTCTTTATCCATTCATCTATTGAAGGGCATCTGGGTTGGTTCCACAATATAGCTATTGTGAATTGAGTTGCTATAAACATTGATGTGGCTGTGTTACTGTAGTATGCTGATTTTAAGTCCTTTGAGTATAGGTCAAGGAGTGGGATAACTGGGTCAAATGGTGGTTCCATTCCAAGTTTTCTAAGGAATTTCCATGCTGCTTTCCAAAGTGGCTGAACATTCTTAACAAAAGTTAACTCAAAATGGATCACAGATCTAAATGAGAAATACAAAACTATAAAACTCTTAGAAGATACTACAGAAGAAAATCTAGATGCTCTTGGGAATGGCAATGATTTTTAGATTAAATACCAAAGGCATGATCTAGGAAAGAAAGCTGGACTTCATTAAAATTAAAGTTTTCCTCTCTGCAAATGATACTGTTTAGAAAATGAAAATACAAGCTACAGAATGAGAGAAATACTTGTGAAAAATATCAAATAAAAGAGGGCTATTCAAAATATACAAATAACTTGTACAACTCACCAATAAAAAAAACTAAACAACCCAATTAAAAAATGGGCCACAGATCTTAACCAAATATTGAAAGATGGTAAACAAAAGATGTGCAATATCATGTCTTTGAAAATTGCAAATTAAAACCACAAGAAGATACTACTACACACCTGCTTGCACAGCTAAATCCAAAATACTGACACCACCTTATGCTGGTGAGGATGCAGAGCACCGAGAACTCTCATCTCATTCATTGCTTGTGGGAATGCAAAATGGTATATCCATTTTGGAAAACAGTTTTGCAGTTTCTAGTATTCCCTGCAAAAAAACGAAAACTTAAGTCCATACAAAAACCTGCACAGGTTTACAGCTTATTCATGATTGTTAAAACTTGGAAGCAACCAAGATGTTCTCCTACAGGTGAGTAAATACATAAACTGTGTACCGTAAGAGAATGGAACATTCTTCAGCAGTGAAAAGGAATGAGCTATCAAGTCGTGAAAAGATGTAGAGGAAACTTAAATGCATATTCCTATGTAAAAGAAGCCAACCTGAAAAGCTCCATACTCTAAGGATTTCAACTATATGATACTCCAGAGAAGGTAAATCTATGGAGACAGTGAAAATATTAGAGGCTGCCAGGGGATGAATAGGCATAGAGAATTATTAGGGCAGTGGAACCATTCTATATGATATCACAATGGTAGATATAAGTAAATACTTGCCAAAACCCACAGAATATACGATAACAAGAGTGAAGTCAAATGTTAATTATGGATTTCTATTGATAATGATGTGTCAATGTAAGTTTATTGATTATCACAATGTGGGAATATATCATAATATATGATGGTAGGATTTGGGAACAGTTCTCAATGTTGCTGTGAAGAAAATAATACTCTAAAAATAAGTCTGTTAAAGCCGAAGGAGAAACTAATCAATATTGAAATGAAACTTGAAACATTAACAATAAAAAGTAAACTTTATCGATAAAACCAAGACTCTATAAGTTACAAGAGTGATCAAGAATGTTAGCTGAAAATAAACTTCTGAACCTTCTAAAAATGACTAACATTGCAAACATATACTCACATCAAGAATGTCTGTCATTACTCATCCAGAAATAGTTGTCATTTAAGCAAAGAAAGGCTGAGAAAAAGGAACAGTGCCAGATTCTGATGAAGAATACAATGACAGAGTTGTTTTATAATTTGAAACATTTGGAGAAGGAAGCCTATTCGAATTAAATGTATTCAATATACTGAAGTCCAAATCATTGAACAATTTAGTTTTAAAAGTTTGGTGCAATGATGTGCAATTTAAAGTCCTTTATTTTAACTGAGTGTTTCCAGAAAATGCTTCTCTATTCTCACAAAAAGAAGTCTAGTATAATCTCATCTTTAATTTCTAAGATGGTTTTAATGAAAAAATATAAGTAAATAATTTTAAAGTCCTAAATTAACTGTATTACAAAATACTGATGACATCTTCTTTTTATCTGTAATGCCTCTATTGAGGATTCAGAAAATTCTCCCTAAAAAGATAAAATACAATAGGAAGGAAGCAATTCTCTCCTCCAAGATGCAAGAGCAATTCTGCTTCAATTAAGTTAAGTCAATCTCTGTAGATGCTGAACAGTGATTTGGCCTGTGAACTGTTGTGAAATCTGTCTGTTGACTTCAGCAAAAGCAGGCCATTTAAGAACAGAAAGGCCCAGATCTAATAAAAAGGTGATTCATGGCTGAACTTTGCCCAAAAGAAAAGAAAAGAAACAAAGTCACCAAAAAAATCTGGCAAAAGAAAGCACAGTCTTGTAAAAATTCTCAGTTGGACGTGTCTAAGGAGCCTTTGAACTTGACCTTCCCTACAGGCTCCCTTGTGTTACTGAAGAACTGCTGCCACCTCGTGGAGAACTAAAAGATCTCATTTAGACTCATTGATTCTGCAATCACACATTTTCATCTTATCTCTTCTCTTTTATTAAAAAAACTAAAACGAAAACAACGACCACATGAATTTCTTTATAAAGAAATATTCTTCCTGATATAAATTATCCTTTAATATAACTAAATCAAACATTACATAGTACCTCGTTAATAAGTACAATCTTTATGTTTTATGCATCAGTTAAAATAAAGTTTAAAATAACTACTTAAAATCTTGATAGTATTATATAGCACACACATATGAGAGAAATAAAATATAATCTCATTTTAAGTGATCTAGATATACCATCAGTCAAACTCCGTGGGCCAAACATGACTGTGCAGACAGATAATCTGACATGACAGGCTACAATTCTTCCCTGAACACACGCTTTACAAAGCTAGTAGCTAAAGTTCAAAATTTGAAGAAAATCAAAATTGAAATTGACTTTTATGTTCTTGGTTTATCATTTTACTTACAATATCCTAACAAAGTCAAATTTCCTTATTCTCTGTGTTGTTGTCTCAAACTTCAAGTTCTGTTCCAAACCATGTGATGTTAGCATTAGAATTAGGAGCTGAAATTTAACAATAAATTCATGACCCCAGGAACTTTTGTATCTTATTGACAGAGCAAATCATCATGGCTTTCTCTGCAGAAGTGCCAGTGTGTGGGTGATGTTTCACAAAAAAATGACTTCTAAATATAAGGTGTACATTTTACAAATAATATCCTTCATGGGGATTGAAATAAGATTTTTAATGGCTGCATCTTGGTCATTTGGAATTAGGTGAATTTAGACATTTCCATGTCCTTCCCTTCGAATGCTTCAACAACGTGCCCTCCCTCATCAAATTTGTATATGAAAGTGAGGTTTGAGCAATTTTGTTCACCTACCTTTGAATCCACCCAAACTCTGTGCACTGTTTGGGCTCCCACACAAACCTTAGTAAAGTTTGAAAACAAATCTGAATTCCTAATTTTCTACTTTGCATGTCCTTTAAATTTTTCAAAATTTAGAAGAAAAAAAATCCATTTTGAATTGTATTACCAAGGCTAATTTATATAGAAATTTAAAAAGCCTCCAAAACAAGCTATACAATCTATGTATGTATATAAGTACACATATAGACAAATGGTAGGACTTCAAAGGTTCTTCATCAGATTATTCTTCATAATCTATATTATCTATACTATTTTGTAAGATAAAAGTGGTATTAAAGTAAAATAAAAATGAAAGAGGGGTTGGGGTTGTGGCTCAGTGGTAGAGTGCTTGCCTAGCATGCATGAGACTCTGTGTTCAATCCCCAGTACCACATAAAAAAAAATAAGCGAAATAAAGGTATTATCTATAACTAAGAATATTTAAAAAAAATGAAAGAGGACATGGTTGCAATATCATCATCAAATTAAGCAAAATTCAAGGCCCAAGGTAATTAAGCAAAACAAATAAAGTGTATTACATAATAAGTTAAAGCAATAAAGAATATATGCATTGTGTTTCTTCACAAATTAAATAACATGAAGTTCAAACTTCCAGAGCAACTAGAACCTGATAAAATCATCTATCATATAATATATTTAATACAACTGTTTCAGAATTTGTCAGTCCAAATACACAAAATAATATTATGTTAATGATACATGTTTTATTTTAGATGTATCTGTGTAAAAGTTTGTTTTCTATAAGTAATACAAATCATTTCTCATATCCATGAAGTAGTTTTAAAAAATCAAAATCTCTAATCAAAATCTCATTTATTGGCTGTGTGACCTTGGGAAAGTTACTTAATCTTTCTGAGTTTCCATTTCCTTCTGTGTACAATAAAAACTGTCACACCTACTCACTGGATTATTGGAAATGTTTAATGACTAATGAGTAAAAGACTAGCATAGAAACTGATACGAGATTATAAATAAGTATTCTTTCTATAATTATATTTCTTGATATTTACCTTCCCCAACTTTAATACTAAGTACTTTTGCTCCATTTTCACATCACTGCTCTCTACTACTTGGGAAAATTTTAGATCCCCATGCTGGGCTAACTCAATATACTACAACGTCATTGCAGCTCAAAGTGAGTCAGATATCTCACTGAGCCACAGGCCAGATGAACTGCTCCTGCCCTTGGTTGTCCTGTGTTACCCAACAATAAATCAAAAACAAGTGAAGATAAAGTATGAACAAACCAACCCCCAAAAATCATCAAATTAAATTCTTGGCCTTGAAAACATTAATGCACACCAAAAAGGAGAAAGATTTATGTTTCATATCCTGCAACTGCAATTGAATTATAAAGCAGAAGTTTACAAGAATAAAAATAACTTTACAGGGGAATAAAGTCTCTACAATATGAAATTAAGACACGCTCCTCAAAAGAGTTTCTACCCAAAGATGAAATTAAAACTGATACTATAAATAAAAAGGATACAAGATAAAACTAGAGTGGGTTATGGTGGCATGCGCCTATAGTCCCAGTACTTGGGAGACTGGTGCAGGAAGATCACTTAAGCCCAGGAGTTCAAGGCCAACCTGGGGAACATAGCAAGAATGATCTTTAAAAATACCAATAAAAAAACCCACCACAAGACTATGTGTATGTATGTATGCATACATAAAATGTCACTTTTATGAACTAACATATAAATTTAATGTAGCTTCTATCAGAGTTCTTTAGGAATTTTCTTTGTAACTGGATAGAATGATAGCCCTAATAACAGTTATTAAAAACCTTTGAGAACTTGCTTTATAAATTAAAATGGTCATGATTTGGGCATAGGACTATGTCAGTGAACCAGAATAGATTCTAGAAACAGATTCAACTGTGTATAGGAATGTATCCTTTGATTGAAGAAATATCCAGCATCTATCTAGCCCTGGGCCTCCTCCTTTATTACCACCTCAAGCATATACACATAGCTATAACCTTGGCCCTCCCAATATCAAGGTCAAAGTATCTCTCTGAAATTGCTTGTCTTTCCAGTCAGTTCATTTGCCATGGCATACCCAGACCAAAATATTTCAACTGTTCTGAACACCTGTCCTTTGACTCTTCCTCCCCACTACTTCTGTCAACAATTTTTTGTTGACCTCACTTCCCTCTTTGTCCAGTTCAGACTCCATAATGAATCATTACAATGTTGTCCCTTGTATTTTTGTTTTCAAATAACTGATGCATCTATCTCCCATTTTACTACCTTAGAAAAATTCCAGCCCTGGTAAAATTCAACTTCCCACTCACTCAGTGGCCCTCACTAAACATACTAAGATAAAAATATAAAAACAAATTAGCTTCCATTTTTTACTGCAAATTTCAATCTTTGCGCTGCTTCTTAATTCTACTATGTTCCCCAAATAAAAATTTCTTTACTATTTTAGATGATTATTCCCCATCTTCCCTTTCCTGAAACCCTCTCCCTAATTACTTTAGTGATGACTTTTTTAAAACATGAATAACACAGAAGCAACTGGAAGAGAAATCTACCATCCTCCTACCCCAGACCTTCATGCCTGTGCACACCTATGCTCACGTGTTCTTTCACATAGGATTGCACTCTCTTCTCCTATGTAAAACTACCATCCTCACTCAAGCAGTGGATCTCATCCTTTCTCACCTACTCAAGAACTTTGTTTCTACAAGTTTGCCTGCTCATAACTATTTTCTATCAAGTAGAGCGTTCCCATCAACATACATTCTGTAACATCTCCTATCCAACCTTTTCCTGGACTCAATTATCCTTACATCTATAATTCCATTCCAGCAAGGAATCCACTCTCTCTGCTGCCACTTTCTCCTTTCTCAGTCATTCTTTAACCACTCCCACCAGGCCCTCATCTCATCACCCCTTTAAAAGCTGCCAAGGTCACCCAAGACATTTAAATTACCCAAATCCAAATTGGAATTTTCTGTCCTTGTGTGTCTCTACTCTCAATAGCATCTAGAAGAAGGCATCTAAAAGCATTTTATACTAAAGGGCAGCAGTCTGTGGAGACAGATGGCTGGTCTTGAATCAGCTGTGAATACACAGGCAAGTTCTTTTATCTCCCAGTGCCCAGGTTTCTCCATTTGTAAAAGGAGGATGATGATATTCTAACATTATGTTAACGAGTTTGGGAAGATTCCATGGTTTAATACGTGTAAAGTACTTTGGAAATACCTGGCAATCCATCAGCATTCAGTAATTGTTGGCTATAATTGCTATTGATGGTTCCCTTCTTCTTGAAGCCTTTCCTTCTATTGGCTTTCATGATAGCATACACTCCTGATTTTTCTGGCAACTCCTCAGTCTCCTTTGCTGGATTCTCCTCCTAGTCTCTAAGTAGTAAAAGGTGGTCAGATTTATTACTTACCATTTCTTCTTATTTATACTTTCTCCCTTAGTGATCTATGTATTGCATTCATGTTCATAATTTTAAATTTCATTTATGTATTTATTTCATTCTCATGATATATGAGATATATATATATTTTTTCTAGCTCTCTCCTCTCCTGAACCCTAGACTTGTATCCAAATTTTCTTCAAAATTTCCACTTGTATATCCATAGGCAACTCAAAGTAAGTTCAAATTGATTTTCCTCTCATCCTTTGATTCCTCCCTTCTCATCTGCTTCTCCATCCAATCTATTAGAAAGTTTTATTGTATCTATTTTTGGAATATAGTTATGCATTGCTTAATGACAGGGATACATTCTGAGAAATGTGCCATTAAGTGATTTTGTTGGTGTGCAAACATTATGGAGTGTGCTTACACAACCTAAGATGGTTATGTTTTCCCTAGGCAATATAATCCTATAGGCCCACAGTCACATAAGTGGTTCATTATTGACTGAATTGTTATTATGTGGTGCATGACTGCAAATCTTGGATCTGATTACTTCTTACCACCTTTAGTCTAACCTACCAGCAACCCTTCTTTAGAATATTGTAACATCCTCTTTAGAGAACTTTTATGCCACTGAGGACAGGAATAGTCTAACCTATATTCTCTGGCTTTCTTTATAGTTAGGAGGCCAGGTGATCACATTGCAGTCAGTGAAATAAACAGGAACTGTAATAAACAGTGTAATAAACAGGAAATGTAAATCTTTAAGAAGTTTTCCTAAAGGGAGCTCACCCTGAGTATGTTCTTTTGTTCCTCTCCTCCTTGCTGCCTGGAATATGGATATGATAAATAGAGCTATTTCCCTCTAGCCAATTTAAACCATGAGGTAGTTCTGAGGATGGAAGCCTAAAGGATGAATATGGTGAATACAGTCATCACCAACAGTATTGAATGATCATTTCTGGGCTTCCTCTATGTAAGAAAACCTTTGCATGTTTAAACAACTATTATCTTGAATTTTGTAATATAAAGTGGAACCTAATCCAAAGTAATACAACTCCTCTTATTTGAAGTTTGTCACTGGTGTCCTAACACACTTAGCATGAAATTCAAACTTCACTCAGGTCTACAGGTCCTATGCAGTCTGAGGTTCACTCATGGTCCATAAACATGGCCTTGTTATTCTCCGAACTCACTAAGCTGGATGTGCTCAGGCCATTTCACATTTGTTAGTCCCTCTGCCAGGAATGCTCTTATCCCAGATTTATGTGTAGCAGGATCTTTTCTTGTTACTAAGGTCTCAGTTCTAACATTACTTGCTTAGAGAAACTTGCTTGAGGCCGACAACACTTTTTATCCACTTACTGTGGTCTTTTTCTTCTAGTTCTACTTGTTATTTCAAAATCATGCAATTTATTTGTTTAAGTTTTCCACTCTACTAAACTACATTGTTTTTGATTTATTTACTCCTCTATTTCTAGGACCTAGAACAATATCTGACAAACAGGAAGTATGAAATAAATCTTTGCTAAATAAATCAATGAACTATGGCATTTAATTCTAGAAAAAAACATCTCATTTAATAGATTGTGTTGGCATATGTTACTATCAGCTGGAAGAAAATAAACATTATAAAAACACCATAAATAAATGTCGGACAGATTACATACCATGAAATGTGAAGACAAAAGCAAACAAACAACAAAATTGTGAAATTAGCAGGAGAAAACTTGTAAGAATATTTGTATAAATTGAGATGGGGTTGTCTTCTTAAGTAAAAGAGAAATTCAGAAACCATAAAAAGAGAGATGACTAGCTTTGAGCACATAGAAGTTAAATAATTAAAAACCAAATGACTACTCTTGACTTGGAAGGGGATATTCAAGCACACATTGGTTCTTATACTTTTTAAAGAATGTGTTAAAATATATTAAAGGAATTTAAGAAAAGAACAAATTGTAATAGCAAAGCCCTTGAAAAACATCATATTGAGATATTTCTGTAGATTTATGCTAAATGGAAAAAAATGGATTAAAGAAGAGAAAAAGGAAATCAAGAGTCAGTAGTTGGAAACAGCCAATAGCAGTCAATCTGCCAGGGGGTTGCCAAGCAAGCCCTGGTCAGTGAAAGGAGAACCAAACATAAAGTTCAAGGGAAATTTTTGATAATAGGAATATCATATATCTTGATTGTGATAGTGCTTACACAAGTGTACGTATTTACTAAAACTCAAAAAATGTCTTACATGGGTGCATTTTATGTAAAATACACCTCAATAAAGATTTTGAGAATTGTCTTAAGAGCCTATCCTCTGTAGATAAAGAACAATACATAATATTATTCACTGTCACTTAATTTATAATTAAAAAAATATTAGAAACATTATAGGTAAGTGTTCAAATAAACTGAACAATCCATAGTTATTGTGCAAATGCAGTTTGTGCAGCCATAATAAAATAAGGAAGAACTCCATGAAATCATGATTTATGGAGTGACTTTTCAGGTTACATTCTAAAGTAAAAAAGAAAGATTCAAAAAAGTGTATATAGAATGCTACCTTCTGTGAAAAAGTGGGCTGGGGGAAAGTTGTATTTTTGCAAAAAGCAACACAGGAAGAAAGGAAGAGTTAATGATTCCATCTGGGAAGGGTGAGAGAACAAGATGGAATACAGAGGGATGGGAACATGGCTTCACTGATACATCTTTTCATATGGTATCTAATTTTAACTAAATATTTTAATTATTCAAAAGATTAAAGGATAAAAAGTAAACTTACAATTGAATACAAGCAGAAACAAGTCAACTTATTTTTATCACACTGATAATAAAACCACACAGAAAAAAAATTATTCAAGTAATGTGAACATCTGACTATATATCCATAGTGAGATAATACCCAAAGACAAAAAGAAAGCAAACAAATTTTTATATTTCATTAGGATTGTGGTAGGTAATACTGAAACCTTTTTCTAAGTGATTTAATCATGTTACTGTTAATGAACAGTGAACTGTATAAGAGGTTAAGTAAAAGCAGACATATTTATAAACATACATGATTATGAGTCTTATATAATAAAATTTATTACTGTTGTTTTAGAGGAAACTTTGCTTGTGGCATATCCTTAAAAATGAGGTATGAGCCAGGTGTGGTGGTGCACACCTGTAATTCCAGCAGCTCAGGAGGCTGAGGCAGGATGATTGTGGTTCAAAGTCAGCCTCAGCAACTTAATGAGGCCCTAAGCAACTCAGTGAGACCCTGTCTCTAATTAAACAAGGGCTGGGGATGTGGCTCAGTGGTTTGAGTGTCCCTTAGTTCAATCCCCGGTACCACACACACACACACACACACACAAAGGGCATGAGTGTGACACATGGGACTATTTAATTAGCTTAAAATTCCTAGTGAAGAAAATATGGCTGAAGGAACACAAATCCAAAAATGATAAATGTCCTGTGACCAGGCACCTAAACTATTTTGTGACATAGAAAGCTCAATACTTCGGGCTCCTTTTACACATGTTGACTTCAGAGTGCTGAGACACCCCGGATGTTGTGCAGTTAAAGGGGAAGCCTGTTGTTAATACTCAGGTCTTCACCAAGAAGGGAACCTGTTAAGTATTCTCAATAGGCACCTCATTTGCAATTACCTACTCCATCTCTTTACACATCACTCCTGATTTACTTCCAGGTCACTTTCAAAACTTGTCTAAAAGTGACAAAAAATACAAATTGCTTGCAAAAGAAAACAAATGAACCAAAACACCATACATACAATGCACACACACACACACACACACACACACACCCAATAAGGAATTTACTCTGGAAAAAAAAAAAAGTGTGGTATTGTTCTAGGACCCAGAGGCACTCTATCACTGTGTCCATCCCCAGCCCTTTTTTATTTAATTTTGAAACAGTGTCTCAGTAATCTGCCAAGGCTGGCCTTGAACTTAAGATCCTCCTGCCTCAGTCTTCCTAGTTGCTGGGATTATACATGTGCACTACCAGTCCCAGTAGAAAAATAATTTTAAAATTGTTCCAGGAAAAATGTGATCTTAGCGAGAAAATAAAAGCATTGTTTCCCTATGTGAATTGTAAAAATGGACTCAAGACAGAACAGAAAAGCTAAGAAGACCAAAAGACTAATAGCCAAGGTAGGCTAATAATTAGCCTCTAATTGAGGCATACTGTGTTTACGCTTCATTGCTTTTAATGCTCACAGCAAGCCTGTGATGTTTTTGAGACCATTATTATGTTCAGTCTCACTATGAAGAAACTGAAATCCAAAAAGTTAAAAAGTTAATCAAGCTGGGCTGGGTTATGAGCCCAATTTTAATCCAAAGGACCACACTATTATGTTACACTGACTTCTGTAAATCTTGCAAATCATCATTTAAACTCGTTTTTTAAAATTACATATTCCAGCACATAGAAAAAGACAGAAATCTTACATATTTTATGGATCTAGTCAAACACAGAGTTGGCAACAATAAAAACACAGTGGTTCAGTCTCCCTCTGACTAATAAGAAGAAAATCAGGTGTCAGAAGGTAGGGAATCTGGCATATGGAAATCTAAGAGTTGGCCTTAGAGAGAGCTGGGAGGACCTAGTAGTTGGCCTAGGAGTTGCACATATGAGTCACCTTTATTCAAAGCTAAGCCTAAGTTGTTGCGTGGGAGGTTTCCTCCAAATGCTTGTCAGAGACTGGCTTCGAAATATTCAATTTTTATATGCCTACAATTTCCTCTGCATAAATACATAAACATTCAAAAACTACCAGTTTATTTTTGCTTTTGACTTAGAAAACTAAAGAAACCCAACTTTAAATAAAGTACCCATGGATCTTGAGTCTATCATGCTAAGTGAAATAAGCCCCCAAACCAAAGGTCAAATGTTTTCTCTGATATGTGGAAGCTAACCTGCAATAAGGGTGGGGAGGGGAAGAACAGAATCTCAGTAGAGTAGGCAAAGGGGAATGAAGGGACGAGAGAGGGAATAAGAAAAGACAGTGGAATGAATCTGACATAATTTTCCTACTTACATATATGAATACACCATGGTCAATCTTACCATCGTGTACATTTGCAAGAAGGGGGTCCTAATTAGCATAAGGTATATTCCATGCATGTATAACTATATCAAAATGGATTACTGTCAGGTAATAAAATGATCCAATTAAAAATGAATTTAAAAAAAGCATGTAGGTTTTCATAAAGTTTAACATTCTTGTTATCAATAGATAACATAATTCCAAGTAGTAAACAGTGTTGGGCAGAAAAATAAAATAGGATTAAGACATCAGAGTGACAGAGGGTGTGTGTGAGTGTGGTGTAAACAAAAGACCACCCTACAGGGCAATAACTTAAGAGACTTGAGTGGTGTGCAATATTATCCATGCTTGTATCTGGGAGGAGCATTTGAATGGCAGAAAGGACAGGATGTGGACCTCAAGGAGAGAACAACCTTGGGGGAAAAGTCCCAGAGTCCATGGTGGAAGAGGAAAGAAGGACATGGTAGAGGGGTCAGGCAGACCTCACAGCCATGGGAGGACTTTGTTTTACTACCTTACAAAGCCAGTGAATGATTCTGAGCAAGAGGAGGACCTGATTTAAGAATGCTCTAGTGACTTCCTTCCTTCCTTAAATTACAAAAGATGACTGTATATTCTGGGTATTACTTCTTTCATTCCTGTAAGTTTGTGTCTTTTCCCATCCACCTATTCTCCTTCCAAAAAGACCTCTAATTCTGTCACCAAACACCTTCAAACAAAACTCATATTTATGATTGGGCTATCACAGTTTCAACTTCAGTTTGTCCTTGGATGAAATGGTACTTCTTTTTTTTTGTAATTAAACATGCAATACTAATGTTTTAAAATTAAACCTATTATTTTAGCTATGCCAATACACACTTTTTCTAAGTTTTCCCCATATTATCATTAGTACTTACAATCTTTATCAAATACTCATATGAATGTATTGATTAGGGTGCTATTGGGAGTTAATTACTGTAATTGGGCATGTAAAAATTATGTGCTTTCAAATTAAAGTGCTGCAAATTTATAACTTTTTAACATTAATATTTAACGAATCAACTTTTAAAGTAAAGAAATAAATAAAGTACCCAGTTAAAGAAATTGATTAGGTGGCTGGGTAGGCCTAGAAAATTCAATAGTTTTTCTACATTAATGACAACTCCATAGGTTCTGAAATGAAAAAAAACTTATCTTCTATTCACTGATGAAAAAAATTCCTAGGAATAACTTCTATAAAGAAAATACATGACTTTTGTGAAGAAAACTATAAAATATTGAAAAACAGTATAAAACATGAATAATACAAAAATGTATCATGTATTCTAATGGTGAGTCTTGTCATTAAATTATTAGTTTTCTCAAAATAAATGCAGACTATTAGGTGATTTCAATTTGAATGCTAATCTTTAAAAATTGATTAAAATCATTACACTGTTGGTTTTTAAAAACTTTTTAGTATGCAATGTTTCAAACAAATTCTAAGACAAGTCATGGGTGAAGATTATGTGATACATATTAAGACTAGTATCCATAACACATTTTGGAAAAAAACTTTCATATGAATATATTTTTAAAAAGGACCCATCAATAGGAAAAAAGAACAAAGATAATCTTTAAACCTTATATGTAAAACAAAAATGCCTTACAAGTGACTAAACTTTATAAGGACACTATTAAGAACTTTGATCAGGCCCCTATGGCAGTCTGACAGTAAATGACTTGTGCAGACATTAAAAATGTTTTTTAAGGCACAAAATAAAATACACAGGATTAAAGAAAACCAATCATACTGAAATACATTACTTTTCAAAATTAAGATCTCTTAAAATAGAAGGACAAAGTAGAGTACACAGTTATGGGAATTTCATTTAGAGAAAAGTAGTGTTTCACCTCAGTGAGAAAAGGAAGGCTTATTTAATGTATAGTACTGGCACAACCAACTATCCACATGGGGAAGAATGAGATGGCTCCTTAACTTGTGCTGCACACCAACGTAAATTCCAAATTACTACAAATAAGAAAAAAAAAGGTTAAAGAGACTTATGCATAATCTAAGGGTTGGAGAATCCAGATGATATAAAATATACATATTTTAAATTGCAGAGGAAACAGGACAAAAAAACATTTTTAAAAAACAGCTGCAGTTTAGAACAATATGCTTATGTTACACCTAAGAATTAATATCTGTACTAGTTCAAAAACTCACATAACTGATAAAAATCACAAAAAAACTAAACAGAAAAGCTGTCAAAGGATATGAATGATCATTTTTAAAGACAACTCCAAATGGATTACGAATGTGAAAAAGTACTCTTTAGAAAATACAAACTAAAATAACATTTGTGCTTCACAAAATGTATCTTATAAATATCAAGGTAGCAAAAATTAAAATATGAGAATACCTTTTGAGGTTGATGGGGATTGTAGGGAAAACAATATGTCACATATTGTGAGAATGTAAATTGTTAATGGATTTTTGAAACGCTATCAGCAAAACATTTCAAAATTTTAAAAAAACATGTTTTCTTTTACCCATGAATCTCTTAGATCTAATAAAAATGTATGTATACAAGAATATTTACTGTAGTGATATCTGCAGTGGCAGAAAAATGGAAATAGAATAATAACCATTACTAGAGGGATAGTTGAATAAACTGTGGTAGGTCTATAACATGCAAAGTTAATATTGTACAACCACTGAAAGAATGTTACATGTACATAATAAACTGGCTTGTAGGGATTTTCATAATCTATTGTCAGGAAGAAAAACAACATGCAGAGATGAATATACAGAGGATCTCATTTTTACAATGTTCTTCAAATATAAACAAATTTTAACTATATAAAATATAAAGCTATATGTGTATGTACATATATGCATGATTAAAGAGGCATGGAAAAATGCAAAGAGGGTATATATACCATGATGTGCAACTGATACCTTGGCAAGGAGAGAGGTGAGAGGGAATGCTTGGGTGCCTGTTATGGTTTAGATGTGAGGTGTCCCCCAAAAGCTCACACTGAGACAATGTAAGAAGGTTCAGAGAAATGATTGGGCTGTCACAGAATTAACCCAATCAGTGAATTAATCCCCTGATAGGGATTAACTGAGTGGTAACTGAAGTGGCAGGGTGTGGCAGGAAGGTGAGAATTGGAGTGTGGCTTTCAGTTATATATTTGTATCTGGCAAGTGAAGTCCTCTCTTGGCTACTTTCTGATCATCATGTAGCTGGTTCCCTCTGCCACACTCTTCTGCCATGATGTCCTGCCTCATCTCGAACCCCAAGGAATGGAGCTGGACCTCTATGTACTAAGAACTCTGAAACTATGAGCCCTCAAATAAACTCTTCCTCCTCTATAGTTGTTCTAGTCTACTCTAAAAGTCATAGCAGCAAAAAAGCTGACTAAAACAGACATAGAAATTAATGACAGAACACAAGACCTTATAAATCAAGTGGCCTTAAAACAATGTATGAAGTTAACTAACAGTTTTCTATGAACATATACATAAAGAAATATATGGAAGTAATCTCATTGAAATGTTAGTAAGTACTTAAGAGTAGTGGCTTTTCAAGTGATGGATTTACTTTTTTCTTCCTAATGCATATATCCATCAGCAAATTGAACTCAATGTACAAAGAACCCCTACCAATAAGAAAAACACATGTACTTACATAGTATACAGTTTGTTAAGAAAAAAAATCTATGTCTAACCAGTTTAAACTAAAAAGTAATTTATTGATTCATATAAGTGAACGTCCAGAAATATATCTCATTTCACATACAGGGCTTCCAAATTGCATCAAGGCTCCAACTTAGATGCCCTCTTATTTTCTTGGTATTGCTTCAGGTTGGCTTATTAGAAAAACTAGCTGCAGCAAGGAATGTACTCATCACAGCACACTTTCTGCAAGGTCTTTTCAATATCCGAGGAAGCCTTGGCAAATATCTTCTTGCATCTCAATAGTCTGATCAGGGTCAGGTACCCATCCTTAAACCATTTACTATTGGGGAGGAGAACATTGCTTAAAAGGTAACTGGGCCAGTCAACCTAGACAGATGAGAATGTAACAATGCCATTCAAATCACATACACAGGATGTGGAAAGGGTTATTCAAACAAACAGTGGGTTGTGTGGTATGGATGAGAGAAGGAAGTAGATGCAGACAGGTAACCACAACACACATGAACAAGGAATTCAAGTAATCCAAGTAGCCAATAAGATATTACGAGGGCTCAATCTTGCCAGTAATCAAAGAAATGCAAATAAAACTACATAATTTACTGCTTATCAACTATAAAAAAAAAGAGAGACATACAAGAGACAGTAAAGAGGCAAAACAGGCACTCACACTGTTCAAATGTGTGCAAACATCAAAATGTATGTATGCACATATGCACACGTGTGTATGTATGTATATATGAAATAGCTTTACCTAAGAGGCATGTAAGCAAACTTTATACAGAAACACTGATTCCTAAATATGAAATAAGCAAGCAATGAAAATATTAAAATTTAAACCCCACAAAAAAGTTGACTACCTTTTTTTCTTCCAAGCTGACTGATGTTTCCACTAAAAAAACAAAAGATTTCTGAGGAACTCTTTACTCCTTATTCCCAAGTTTTGACTTCCTCTATCTATGTGACTAAGTCTATTTCTAGTATTCTCTTCTTTCAACATCTTAGACAAAACCTAGGATGAAGTCTATAGTTGACTATCCATAGAAGAGTTGAAGTTAGAACCAAAAGGTCTTCTGAAAACTGATGGCATGTTTTTACCCCTCTATCTAACTAGGAAAAAAACATGGACAAAAAACTTTCTAATATTTATTAGCAAAATGGACCCCATGGTATAGACATATAATGCTTGAATACTGAAATCTTTAATCTATAATACTTATAGGATTGTTGTTCCAGGTCACTTGGAAAACACAGAAAAAACACCTGAACTGTACCTAAAAAATACTGTGGATATGAAGTAAGTCTGTGCTATCCCACAAGTAAAATAAGTAATGGTGTAAGAACTGTCTTATAAGCCAATCTCACACTTAGAGAATTATGTGTAGAAGTTCTGCACTAGGGTTGCAAACTACAATACATCAAAATGGATTCTAATTCCACTTCACTCAACTAGTAAGGTCAATAAAGTGTGAGTTTAAAGATGGAAATTAAGTGCTTAAAATAAAACCATCCCAGCGTCTGACTTTAAGCAAAAGACCATTACCAAACTTAATCGCTTTTTTCATGTCCAATTATAAATACCGAGGTAAGGTGCCCTAAGTCCCCTAACATTTCACTTTTACTAAATCAGGGATGAGAGACCATTTACTCTACTACCTAAACATTTAGGTTAAATGACTTATGGGGTAGCTTTACATCAATGGGATTTATTTTATAGCACATAAATTTTAAATACTTCACATATAACCAAAGAAAATGATAAAGTTGGCTGTGTTAAAACAAAGAGCTAGCAACTAGCCGTAATAAAAGGAGCAATTGTTCAGAGTATGGAGTCAGAAGTGAACAAGCCTTGGAATCCAACTTGCTCAATGATTAGCTATCTGACCTCTGGGAAATTATCTAATATGCCTGTTCCATTATCTTCTTCATTAAAATGGACATAACAGGAATACCAATCTCTTAATGTTGCTGTAAGGTTTACTGAAACAATATAGCACTGAGAACGGCAAATACCACCAAGAAAGCTTTCAATAAATGTTAACTATTACTCATATATTGAAAAGTTAATTTGTTTAGGTCTATGTTAGTACTTCAAGAACTCAAAATACTAAATTCTAATTGTTCTATTTTGTACCATCTGCAAAAAGCTCTTTAAGACTACTTCAAGCTATTTTGAAAAGAATCAACAAAATCCTCAGGTTATAGAGGTGCCTGATTTTAGATATTACAACTATCTCATTTACAAAATCTCCACTACAAAACACTATGCTTGCAACACAATAGTAAAATGAAAGTCACATAAATAAGAGAATTTGAATAGCACTAAATCCAAATGTTCCTCAGCTAATGGGAGTGAAAGGGAAATGTATAAGTTCTGAACAAATTCATCTAGGGAAAGCAGGCTATATTTATTCAAAAACTACAAAAGATTACAATATATAAATCTATCAAACAAAATTAATTTTTTGAAGTTATATATGAGTGACTAATATGGTCCAAATTCTGACCAAATCAAGACAACAATCCAATGCACAGAAAGATTATTATGTCACTCAAGGAGTGAAACGTAATACACAGAAAAATTTTGTCAATACAGACTACATAAATACACAAATCTAAAGTTTAATATAACATGAATAAATCATAAGCACACAGTTTACTACCTTTTTCTAACATTATAGAAGTAAATGTTTTATATTTAGTGAAATATACAGAATGTATAAAACCTTTAATCACATGTAATGTAGACTAACAAGTGTAAACCAAGTAGAAAGTGAGGTTTTCATGTGAGAATATACATTTCAAAAGAACCCAACTTGAAGTAAATTCATTAACACATATTGCAAAGGTTCACAAAAAAGTTTATCATTTATAATTGTACAGAGAATAAATTGCTAAGAAATTAATATAAGAATCTTACTGAGGGGTATTGTTGTGGTACCCTTAAAGGACATATTATTTGGGGGCTTAAAATAGCAGAGATCAATGTAAATTAAATAACAGATGGATGGAAAAAAACATACAATGTACAATAGTAGGAGGTTAGAAAACTGAATACTGCAGAAAGAATATATTAATGTGTACAAGTTGGTTCTAATAAACTATTGGTTACTTCTTATAATAAATCATCAGGATTTTTATTGCAATGGCATTTTCCCACACAAGCCAGAATCTGGAAGCAATATTCCTTTTTCAAATTGTCTTTTCTTTTTTTCCTTTTGCACCCCTCAAAGCACAGAAATAGGTTTTTGAATATCAATTTGCTATTTATGGAGGTCATAAGATACAGATATTCATAAACATTACATAAGCTACAACTGAGGTACCTGGACAAATACTACCAACATTTATGAAAAAAGATGGTTCTAAAAGTGGTAAGTACTAAAGGAGTTATGATAAACACACTATTTATGTCATTTCGAAACCCCAGTGAGGAAAACCTTACTGTCATTCTGCCACATGTGGCATAACTAAAACCACTGCACAAAGGATTATAAATCCAATGTACATATCATAGGATTAAAAGTCCAGTTAAACAACTGAGCTAATCAATGAAGTAAATTAGGAAGTAATATCAAATTTCTTTAACGTATCAGTACTATTTTAGAAGCATCATCAGAACAAATAGAGATTTAATTATGAATTGACCTGGGCTACATTCTGTACTGAGAATTTTGCTTAGTACTAAAAGAATCTCAAACATCCTAGAAGAGCCGTGAAATCATGCTCTTTGCCATTCCTCAAAGGAAATTTAACAGGTTTGATGATTCCTGTATACCTCCCATGGTTCTAGAAGTTCTATCTACATACCAAGTAATTCAGTAATTGAAAGGAATATTTAAGCAGGAAAGAAACAGAAAGGAAAACAAAAGCAGCAGATCCTATATCAACATACACTAGATAGATGGACGTTTAAAAAAATTACATGATAAATGTAAATCATAAAATCAAATGTACTCATAAAGGTACACCTATTTTATGTTACATATAAAACTGTAGACTGCAAACTGTGCATGCGTACCATAACATTTTACCTGGGAAAGCCGATGAGTAGGATTTCTTGCAAATATTTTACTGCCATGATACAAAACAATTATGTGCAAACTGCAAGGTGCCTAAAATAGCAGTTAGTGTTTATATACAGAAAGATGTCACTATCTGATCAAATATGCAAGAGATGGAACTTCCCAGAGTTTATAACACAGAACAGTAACCACCACAGGCTCCTCCTCCATGGCTTTCTTCCATGTGTGACAATTTGACTCCTTTATTCTGGTTCTCGCTTTCCCATAGTCCAGGCGTCTGAATGATCTTTTCGACAAGTTCTTCAAAGGCACATTGTACACCATCACAGGTTTTTGCACTTGCCTCTGAAATTCAAGGAAAAAGGTCATAATATATCCTTTCTGTCCACATTCCCATGTTTTTCTGGAAAACTCTATGGCATAAATATCAGTCTACAATATATTGAGAGCTGAATAAGCAATTTCTCCTCATACATTTAACATTAGTGAATTTCAACTCTAAAATTAAGCTACTTAAATTTATCCATAAGAATACAGGCATACAAGCCCAGGATTTTGTGACTGGGCTTATAACTTGTAAAGCCCTACTCAAATATTATTTACAAGTTTTTTCCTTAGTTTTGCAGTTAACTCTTAAAATGAGCCTCCAAACAGATATTATTCCTATTTCAAAATAAGGAAATTTATGCTGTGAGTTTCACAATTGATGATTCTGTGCATGCAACCAAGCAGCCTCATGTGCCTGGATAAAATGACATACAACCATGAATACTGGTCCCATTTTATTTATGCTCATGAAACCCAACTAGACAGTGAGCACTGATTCCTAACCTTACCCTACCTAGTTCTTACCTTTCTCACTGTCTTGAGGTAACTAATTTTATTCCTTTTTCTAACCACTCTTCTATCTCAGCTGATGATCTAGCTGAGAACTCAGGGCTGTGTACATGCTAAATGTATACTCTTACAGGTGGGCTATGCCGTGAACCCTCATCATCTAGCTTTATACTGAGAAAAAACAAACAATCTGGCAAGAAGTATCTGATCATTCCACTAATAAATAAATTTGCTAAACTAACTACATTTGCATCTTTATTTACTGCCTTCACTCCTATAACAATGGATGAACTTGCTCCTACCTAAATCACCTTTACTAGCTCAAGGAACCCCATTCTTTCTCTTGTAGTGAAGGATTATGCTCTCCCTCTTCTCTAACATACCCTCACCATAAAGTCTGCTAAATTATGTGCCATAAAAAAACACAAATGAATTTTCCCTATAACCCACATATTCTTCCTGCAACTACCCAGTTTCTCTAATCTCTTAGGAAATTATTTAAGTTATCTAAATAGCAGCTTCCACTTTTAAATCTCATATTCTTTTCTTCAAATCATAGCAGTCCTCCCTTATCCCTTATCCAAGGGGGATAAGTACCAAGACACCCCTGTCTGTACATATTATGCTTTTTCCTATATGTGATGATAAAAGTTTAATTTATAAATGAGCAAAGTAAGAGATTAGCAATGAATAATAAAATAGAATATAACAATATGTTGTGATAAAAGGTATTTGAAACTTATGCATTGTTAATTTCTAAAGTCTTACATTTAATATTTTTAGACCAAGGTTGACCATGGGCTACTGAAATATGAAAACAGGGCATTACTATTCCCTAATTAGCTCCTGTCCCCTGTTACGGTTTGGATGTGAGGTGTCCCCTAAACACTCACGTGTGAGACAGTCAAGAAGGTTCAGAGGATAAATGACTGGGTTGTGAGAGTCAACCTAATCAGTGAATTAATCCCCTGATAGGGATTAACTGATTGGTGACTAAAGTGATAGGGTATGGCTGGAGGAGGTGGGAATTGGGCATGGCTTTGGGTACATATTTGTATCTGGCAAGTGGAGATCTCTCTCTGCTTCCTGGTCACAAAGTAAGCTGCTTCCCTATGCCACACACTCTAGCATCATGTTCAGCCTCACCTTGAGCCCCAAGGAATGGAACCTGCTGTCTACTGATGGAGAAGCCCTCTGAAACCTCGAGCCCTTTACAGTTGTTCTGGTCGGGTCCTTTAGTCATAGCAGCAAAAAAGGTAACTAAAACACCCACCTCTCCATTAAAACTATTCTTTTCAAATCCACCAACACCTTTTGTATTGTCAAATCTAACATTCTATCTTTGACATCTTTCAGCATTTGATACTTCTAATCACTTACTCATTCGTTAAATACTTTGTTTACTTGACTTCCAGGACAATGAACATTCCTGGCATCCTATCTTACTGCTCTGTCATTTACAACCTTACTTGCTAGCACCTTTTCCTGCAAACGTTTAACTGACAGAGTGCCCCAAGGTTCAATCTTCAGAACTTTTTAACCCATATTCTTGAAATGACTGCCCTAATTAGAAGACATTAAATGCAATCTAAATCCCAAAAACCAACACATCCACTGGTTGTGGATGTGACAAAATACCTTCTTATGTCTAAGCAAAATTCTTGACTTCCCCCTTCTCTACCCCAACTTGCCCTTTTCTCAATCTACCATATACCAATTTATGGCAGTATAATCCACCTACTTGCTTATGCCAAAAACATGGAGTTATCTTTAACAGCTTTCTCCTTATCCCCCACATTCAATGTAGATGTCCTGTCAGTTTTACCTTCAAAGTACTTCCCAGGACCACCAACTTTCTACCACCCACTACTGCTATGTAGTCCAATCTATCAGTATTATTTATCTGGGCCAATGTAAAAGCAGAACAAGACTCTTGCTTTGTAGCATATGGTCTACAAAATGAGTTTTAAAAAGAACATCAGGGCTCCTGGAGGGATCTGGCCTGAAGTGGCTGGAGTCTCTGGCCCCATTGGGGAGTTTGGGCCCTTCGGCGCCATTTTGCAGCTTCACTGGCAGAGGGCGACCATCTGCAACTGCCTGAATCCTCAGGGCTGGGCTCCGATTTTCCAGCGCTGCTGGGCGGGGGCTCCTGGGGAGATCTGGCCTGGAGCGACTGGAGTCACCAGCTCCAGCAGGGATCTTGGGCCCTTTGGCGCCATTTTACAGCATCCCCGGGAGAGAGCAACCAACCTGCCACCGCCAGAGCCCCCAGTGAGGAGTTCAGGCCTGCCTGGGCTCTCAGGCCCAGTGTCTCCATCACTGAACACAGTTCTATGCCCCCATCCCAACTGGGTCTAGTGCCCAGGTCCACACCCTCACCCAGGGTCTAGCACCTTGCTGTATCTGATTGTCTTATCAACACCAGGCTGCCTCAGCCCAGAAACATTGATCATTCCCAACCTGGAGGCAGTGGGACAGCACCTTTCCTGGGTCACCACTTGATCAAGCACCTCTCAAACATCAGGTGAGTTACTGGAAATCTGCAGGGACACTTTAAGTCTTTACAGGGAAATTGCAATCCCTCTGATTCACACTACTAAAGGAGAAGATACCCGAGCAACATGAGAAAACACGGAAGAAAGTGTCCCAAACAAACCTAGATGATAAATCAAGAGAACCCAAAGACAGCATGGTAGAAGGAATGACAGAAAGGGAGTTCAGAATGTTTATAATTAAAATGATCCGAGAAGGGAATGATGTGACGAGAGAGCAAATTCAGGCTATGAATAATCAGCTAATAGAGCAATTGCGGGAAGCAAAAAATCATTTCAATAGAGATAGAAGTTCTGAAAAAAAAAAAAAAAAAACCAAACAAACAGAAATTCTTGAAGGAAACAAGGAAATGAAGGAAACAATAAACCAAGTTAAAAACTCAATAGAAAGCATAATTAACAGAATAGATCACTTGAAAGACAGAACCTCAGACAATGAAGACAAAATATTTCATCTTGAAAACGAAGTTGAACAAACAGAGAAGATGGTTAGGAATCATGAACGAAACCTTCAAGAAATATGGGACATCATGAAAAGACCAAATTTAAGAGTTATTGGGATTGAGGAAGGCGCAGAGATACAAACCAAGGGTATGAATAATCTGTTCAAGGAAATATTATCAGAAAATTTCCCAAATACGACAAATGAGATGGAAAATCAATTACAAGAGGCTTACAGGACACCAAAGGCACAGAATTATAACAGATCCACACCAAGGCACATTATAATGAAAATACCTAACATACAAAACACAAATAGAATTTTAAAGGCTTCAAGAGAAAAGCATCAGATTACCTACAGGGGGAAACCAATACGGATATCAGCAGATTTCTCAGCCCAGACCCTAAAAGCAAGAAGGGCCTGGAACAACATATTTCAAGCTCTGAAAGAAAACGGATGCCAACCAAGAATCTTATACCCAGCAAAACTTACCTTCAGATTTGATGACGAAATAAAATCCTTCCATGATAAACAAAAGCATAAAGAATTCACAAAGAGAAAGCCTGTCCTACAGAACATTCTCAACAAAATATTCAAAGAGGAAGAAATGAAAAATAACAATCTCAGTCATCATGGGGAGGAACTACCCTAAAGAAAGAGTCCATCAAAGGAGAAACAAAGTTAAGCTAAAAACCCCCCAAAAGCTAAAACGTCAGGAAATACAAGTCATATCTCAATAATAACCCTGAATGTAAATGACCTAAACTCATCAATCGAAAGACATAGACTAGCAGACTGAATTAAAAAGAAAAACCCAACAATATGCTGCCTTCAAGAGACTCATTTCATAGAAAAACATGCCCACAGACTAAAGGTGAAAGGTTGGGAAAAAACATACCATGCACATGGACTGAGTAAAAAAGCAGGGGTTTCCATCCTCATTTCAGACAAAGCAGACTTCAAGTCAAAGTTAGTCAGAAGGGATAAAGAAGGACATTTCATACTGCTTAAAGGAAGCATAAATCAGCAAGACATAACAATCATAAATATTTATGCACCAAACAATGGTGCATCCATGTACGTCAATCAGATCCTTCTCAATTTCAGGAACCAAATAGACCAAAACACAATAATACTGGGGGACTTTAACACTCCTCTCTCACTGTGGGACAGATCTTCCAAGCAAAAATTGAACAAAGAAACCATAAGACTCAAAGACACAATTGCTAATTTAGACTTAACAGACATATATAGAATATTCCAGCGAACACACTTTCTTCTCAGCAGCTCATGGCTCCTTCTCTAAAATAGACCACGTTATGCCACAAAGCTACTCTTAGCAAATACAAAAACATAGAGATACTACCGTGTATACTATCAGATCATAATGGAATGAAATTAGATATCAATGATAAAGTTCAACACAGAAACTACTCCAAGACCTGGAGATTAAATAATATGCTATTGAATTATGCATGGATAACAGAAGATATTAGGGGGGAAATTAAAAGATTCTTAGAGGTCAATGAGAAAAAAGATACAACATATCAAAATCTCTGGGATACTATGAAAGCAGTGCTAAGAGGAAAATTCATTGCACGGAGTGCATTTAAAAAAGAATGAAAAGTCAACAAATCAATGACCTCACATTATAGCTCAAAGCCCGAGAAAAAAGAGGAACAGATCATTAGCAAAAGTAGCAGAAGACAGGAAATAATCAAAATCAGAGCTGAAATCAATGAAATTGAAACAAAAGAAACAATTCAAAAAATTGACAAAATAAAAAGTTGGTTCTTTGAAAAAACAAACAAAATTGATAAGCCCTTAGTCACACTAACGAAGAGAAGGAGAGAGAAACTCCAAATTACTAAAATTCATGATGGAAATGGAAATATTATAACAGACACAATTAAAATACAAAACATAATAAGAAGCTACTTAGTAAATTTATACTCGAACAAAACAGAAAACCTGGAAGACATCAACAGGTTCCTAGAGGCATATGAGCCACCCAAACTGAATCTGGAGGACATACACAACTTCTATTAAATAGATCAATTTCAAGCAAGGAAATACAAGAAGTCATCAAAAGCCTACCAACAAAGAAAAGTCCAGGACCAGATGGATTCACAGCCGAGTTCTACAAGACCTTCAAAGAAGAGTTCATTCCAATACTCCTCAAAGTATTTCATGAAATAGAGGAGGAGGGAACCCTTCCAAACTCATTTTATGAAGCTAATATCACCCTGATACCAAAACCAGAGAAGGACACATCAAGGAAAGAAAATTTCAGACCCATATCTCTAATGAACATAGATGCAAAAATTCTTAACAAAATTTTAGCGAATCACATATAAAAGTATATTAAAAAGATAGTGCACTATGATCAAGTGGGTTTCATCCCAGGGATGCAAGGTTGGTTCAACATCCGGAAATCAATAAATGTAATTCACCAAATCAACAGACTTAAAGTCAAGAACCACATGATTATTTCAATAGATGCACAGAAAGCATTTGATAAAATACAGCACCCCTTCATGCTCAAAACACGAGAAAAAATAGGGATAGTGGGGACATTCCTTAACATTGTAAAGGTTATCTATGCTAAGCCCACAGCTAACATCATTCTAAATGGAGAAAAATTGAAAGCATTCCCCCTGAGAACTGGAACAAGGCAGGGATGCCCTCTTTCTCCACTTCTATTCAACATCGTCCTTGGAACTCTAGCCAGAGCAATTAGACAGACCAAAGAAATTAGAGGGATATGAATAGGAAAAGAAGAGCTCAAACTGTCCCTATTTGCTGATGACATGATTCTCTATTTAGAAGACCCTAAGAATTCCACCAGAAAACTTCTGGAACTCATAAATGAATTCAGTAAAGTAGCAGGATATAAAATTAATGCTCATAAATCTAATACATTTTTATTCGT
>JAJEJO010004664.1:867387-947840 GCA_020662805.1 Glaucomys volans
AGAGAGAGAGAGAGAGAGAGAGAGAGAGAGAGAGAGAGAGAGAGAGACTGTATTAAATTAGGGCATATTTTAGCACTGCACTAAATCCCAGTCATTTATTATTTATTTTGAGACACAGTCTTGCTCAGTTCTGCAGGAATATTTTTAAGGCCTATTCTATGAAGAGTAATTTAGTTAAAACTAGATAATATACTCAATAAAGCCTTTGAAACAAGTACTAAATAGAATATGAAAACTTAACAAAGAATACTTAAAATCAACAATGTAGGTTTGTAAATGGAAGAAAAGAAATATCAATGAAGTACCTGCTTTGTCAAAGAGGAGAAAAATTAATCAATAGACACTGACTTCAAGTTGAAACAAATGTTAGAATTAGCAAACAAGGAAATTTATATGTTTTAAAAGTTAGGAAGACATAAGTGAAACAAAAGAACTCAAATTAAATTTCTAGATATGAAAATTGCAATATCTGAGATGAAAAACACACAAATGAGATTAACAGCACATTAAACACTGTAGAAGAAAACATCAGTGAATGTGAGGACATAAGAAAAGAAACGATCCACAACAAAATACAGAAAATGAGAGATTCAAAGAAAATGAGAGAAGTGGGAACACAGTGATGCTAGCAAGGTGGCTGACTAGAGGTGTCTGAGGCCTGCTTCCCTCTGCAAAAAAAGACGAAAACAAAGAAAACAAAACAAAACAAAACCCCAAACAAACAAACAAAATGCTATTATATATTGACGTGTTTGAGGCACAGAGCCAGAGGGTAGTTGGGGATATGGTAGAGATGTCACAGAACATGGAGACTCATGATGGGTTATAAAAAAAAAAAAAAAAGGAACTATGCCCAATCTGGTATTATCTCCTTTCCAATTGAGATTAACTCTGAACCAAACGGGACTTCATACAGAGGGGAATGGGTAAGCAGAAGGCCAAAGCAATCTCTGCTAATACCATGAATGCCTAAAGTATTTGCTACTGGAGAAGCCTGTAGCCCTCATTGGCCCTGATCCGAGTTTAGGAAGCTTCCAGAGAATCCATACAGTGCTGCCAGAGAGTCCAGTTCACACTGTGCCCTCCCTCTACCAGGTTCCTGCTGAATAACACCATCTTAAGATTCTATAATCACCCAGGATTTATGACAATTTAATAAATTTTATTAATAACTAGAACAGAGAAATTCAAAGCTTCCCAGAACAAAGAAATGATAAGTGATTAAGAATTAAATGCAAATTAAACTAATTTGACCATTATGTGACATATATATACCTGTAATTATCACTGTAGCTCATAAATATGTATAATTATTACGTGTCAATAAAAAAATAAGACAGTGTCAATGATCGGTGGGATAATTTCAAGAAGCCTAATTTGTAAGCAATTGGAGTTAATGAATATGAAGAAGGAAGAGGGATAAAAATACATATGAAAAATATGGCCAAATGTTTCAAATATGATGAAAAATAAAAACCCACAAAGTAAAGACATCTAATGAACTCCAAAGCACAGAAACATGAAAATTAAAGTAAGGGACATCATGAGTAAACTGCTCAAAAGAAATTAAGAACTATTTGAACTGGATATTTTGAATGACAAAAAACACACGTGACATAAAAAATGGTGAAATGTGAAATGTCATTAAAGCAATACTTAACAAGAAATTTATAGCACTGAATTCCCATTTTAGGAAAAAAAAAATCATATCAATTAAGACAATAGTAAAAGCAGATGGCTAGGTGTGTAGGTCAGTGGTAGAGTTATAAGGCATGGTTTTGCTCTGGGTTCAACCTTCAGCATCACCAAAAATAAAAACCAGAAAATAAAATCCAAAAGAAGAAAAAAGAACTAAAACTCTTATTAAAAATCAAACCAGCTGGGCGTGGTGGCGCACGCCTGTAATCCAAGCGACTTGGGAGGCTGAGTCAGGAGGATCGCGAGTTCAAAGCCAGCCTCAGCAACTTAGCAAGGCCCTAAGCAACTCAGTGAGACCCTGTCTCTAAATAAAATACAAAATAGGGCTGTGGATGTGGCTCAGTGGCCAAGTGTCCCTGAGTTCAATCCCTGGTTCAAAAAAAAAAAAAAAAAAAAAAAATCAAACCAGGGGCTGGGGTTGTGGCTCAGTGGTAGAGCATTTGCCTTGCATGTGTGAGGCACTGGTTTCGATCCTCAGCACCACATAAAAATAAGTAAATAAAATACAGGTCTAAAAAAAAATCCAGAACATTAAAAAAAAAAAAATCGAAACAGAAAAATGACTTTAAAAAGTCAATAAAAACAAAAGCTGGTTCTCAAGAAAGGCAATAAAGCTGATAAACTTCTAGCCAAACTGATCATGAAAAAGAGAGAGGACAAATATTTCCATTAAAAAAAATAAATTTTCATGATTTGTAGATTATATAGAGGTTAAAAGAATAACAAAAGAATGTTTTGAGCAAATTATGCCAATAAATTAGACAATTCAGATGAAATGGACAATTTCCTATTAAAAGCTACCAGAATTGACTTAGAAACAGATTATAAAGAATATACCTTCAGAATATATGTAAAAGAAAATGTAAAGGGAATCAAAGCATATCACTATAAAAAAAAATCAAGCAATACAAGGCATTAATGAAGAAAAAAGAAAAACTTTAAGAAAACAAACAGCAAAATGGCAGAAGTCTTTCTTCATCAGTAATCACATTAAATGTAAGTAGATTAAACTTGAATCAAAAGGCAAAAATTTACAGAATTAAAAATAAATCCAGGGCCTGGGGATATAGCTCAGTTGGTAGAGTGCCTGCCTCACAAGCACCAGGCCTTGGGTTCAATCCCCAGCACCACCCCCCAAAAAAAAGCAAAAGTAAAAGAAAAAGAAAAAAAAATCCAGCTATGTGCTGTCTACAAGAGACTTACTTCAAATCTAGAGACTATGGGTTGAAAGTAAAAAAGAGGAAGAGGTATTTCATGTAAATAGTAATCAAGAGAGAAAGGGCTGGTTATGCGAATATCAAGACAAAATAGCTTTTAAATCAAAACTGATGTGAGACAAAGAAGGACAAAAATGTTGATAAAAGGGCCAATTTATCAAGGAGAAATACTAATTATAAACACACATGCACTGCAGAATAAAGCCCCCAATATGTATAAGGCAAACACTGACAGAAATGAAAGGAAAAATTGTTTTACAAAAAGAGTTAGAGATTTCAATACACTACTTTCACTAATGGCTAGAACAACCAGATATATCATCAATGAGAAAAAAAATGATTTGAGTAATACTACAAACCAATTTTACCAAACAAAACACTATTCAACAATAAACTTTTTCTTAAGGGTATATGGAACATTCTCCAAGACAGATCATATGTTGGCTACAAAATAAAGTATTAATGTGTTTCAAAAGACTGAAATCATACAAACTACCTTTGTGAGTAAAAATGAAATGAAATAAAACCAGAAATAACAGAGGGAAAACTGGAAAATTCAGAAATAAACAACATTTAATTTAACAACATTTTTTAAACAATCATTTTTTAAACAATCAATAGTTTAAAGAAGAAATCATACAGCAAATAGGAGAGCATCTTCAGATAAAAGCACAACAAAGACTCCAAAAAGTCAATGAAAACAATGCTAAGAAGAAACTCATTGCTGTAAATATGTGCATTATAAAAGAAGGAACATTTCAAGTAAATAACCTAACTTTATACCTTAAGTAACTAGAAAAGAGAAAACTAAGTGCAAAATTAGCAAGACAAAGAGCAAAGAAAAATGAAAAAAAGAGAAAATTGAGCTAAAGTTGCTTTTTTCAAAAAATCAACAAACGAGTAAACTAGATTGACCAAAAAAAAAAAAAAAAAAAAAAGAGTGAACACTAAAATTACAAAAATCAGATATGAAAGAGCTTATTGCAGGTTGATAATTGCTTATCTGAAATGATTCGGACCAGAAGTGTTTCAGATTTGGGGGTTCTTCGAATTTTGGAATATTTGCATAGACTGTAGTATTATACTGATGCATAAAAAGTTTCAGACTAGGAAACTCTATTTTAGTCAGTTTTTTCATCGCTGAGACCAAAAGACCTAACATGAACAAGTAGAGGAGGAAAAGTTTATTTTGGCTTAGGGTCTCAGAGGTTCAGTCTATGGTTGGATAACTACATAGCTCTGAGTCTAAGATGAGGCAGAACATCATGGTGGAAAGGCAGAGCAGAAGAAACTTGTTCAGGGTGTAGCAATCAAAAAGCAGAGAGTGAGTGTGGCCCACCAAGGACAAAATATAAACCCCAATTATATGCCTAGTGACCTACTTCTTCTTGCCACCCTCTACTTGCCCATAGTTATCATCCAGTTATTCAGAGATGAAGAGATTAGGTTAAATCTTTTGTAATCTAATCATTTCACCTATGAAAATTCATTGTCTGACACATGAACTACTGGGGGACACCTCATATCTACAGATGCATTTCAGGTTTTGGATTTTTGGATTAGGGACACCTAACCTGTACTAATTTTACAGAAAATTAATAAATTAATATTAATAAAAATAAAAATATTAATAATTAATATTAATAATAAAAATATTTTATTAATTAATAAATTAATAAAATAATATTAAACAACTATATATCAACAAATTGGATAATCGAGGTGAAATGGACACATTCCAAAAAACATACAATATGTCAAGATTGGCTCATAAAGAAATAGAAAAATTAATTAAGTAGAGAGAATGAACCAGTAGTCAATGAGGTTTCTTCCCAGAATGCAAGGATGGCTAAGTATTTACAAAACAAACAAACAAAAAACAAGGGTGGAAGTAATTTATCACATTAATAGAAGGGAAAAAGAACACATGATCACCTTAATTGATTCAGAAAAGGCATTTGACAAAAATTCAAAACCCTTTAATGATTAAAAAAAAATCAACAAACTAGGAATAGAAGGAAAGTTCCTCAGCATGATAGAGACCTTATATGAAAAACTCAGAGTTAACATCATACTCAATAGTAAAGGATTGAAAGTATTTTTTCCTGAGGTCTGAAAAAATAAGTCTAACTTTTACCACTTCTATTCTACAGAGTATTGAGAGTTCTAGCCAGAGCCATTCAGAGGAAAAAAAAAAGGATCCAAAGGGTAAAGTAAAACTATTTACAGATGACATGATTTTTACATGCAAACAAATTTTAAAGATTCCACACATATACACAAACACTGTTACAACTAATAATCGATTTCAGTAAAGCTGCAGGATACAATATCAACAGGTAAAAATCAATTGCATTTCTATACACTAGCAATGAAAAATCCAACAAAGAAACTTTTTGAAACTACTCCATTTAAAACAGCATCAAAATAATAAATACTCAAGAAAAACTGTAACTAAACAGATAAGGACTTGTACACTGAAAACTACAAAAGTTGCTGAAGGAATTAAAGAAGAAATAAATATGCAGAAAGACATCCCACATTCATGAGTTGGAAAGCACAATATTGTTAAGATGACAACACTCACCAAGGTACTTTACAAATTTAACATATCCCTATTAAAAATTCCAACAGCTTTTCTGCAGAAATGGAAAAACTGATACTTGAATTCATACAGAATTGCAAGAGGTACTGAATAGCAAAACTTTCTTAAAAAAGAATAAATTTGAGAATTCACACTTTGAAACTGCAAAACTTAATACGACACTAAAATAATTAAAACACTAAACAGTACTGGTAAAAACACACATATGTAGACCAATGGAATTGAACACAAAGCCCAAAAATAAACTCTCACATATGCACCCAAGTGATTTTTTACAAGGGAGCTAAGATCATTCAATGGATAAAGAACAGTCTTTTGAATAAATAGTTCCAAAAAAATTGGATGTTCACATGCAAAGGAATGAAGCTGGATCCTTACCTCATGCCATAAACAAAAGTAATCAGAAAATGGATCAAAGATCTAAATACAAAATCTAAGTCTATAAAACTCTTTGAAGAAAACAAAAAAAGAAAATCTTTATGACAAGGAATTTGGCAATCATTTTTTGGATATGACACTAGAAACACAGGCAATAAAAAACCAGAATACCAGATTTTATTAAAATTTAGAAGTTATCAAAGGACATTATCAAGACAGTGAGAAAAAAACACCTCACAATGGAAGAAAATATTTGCAAATCATTACAACTTAACCAGAAAGAACCCAAATTCAAAAATGGTCAAATGATTTGAATGAACACTTCTCAAAAAAAAAAAAAATATATATATATAAATGGCCAATAAGCACATAAAAATATACTCAACATCATTTTGCCATTAGGGCATGCATATCAAAACCACAATGAGATACTATTTCATACCCATTAGGATGGCTTTTTTTTAAAAAAAAAGGAAAATAACAAGCATAGACAAGGATTTAGATAAATTGTACCCTTTGTGCAATGCTCATGAGAATCTGAAGTATTGCAGCTGTTGTGAAAAAGTTTGGCATCTTCAATTCCACTCCTAAGTATACACAACTGATGTCAGGGACTCAAACAAACACTTGGACAACAAAGTTCATTGTAATATTCTTCATCATTGCCAAAGGTAGAAGCAATAAGTGCTTGCTGATGATAAGCAAAATATGGCACATATATATATGTGTATATATATGTGTATATATATATAGATACACACACACATAATGAAACATTATTCAGTCATAAGAAATGAAATATTGATAGATACTACAATGTGGATGAACCTTGATAACACTGTGCTAAGTGAAATAAATCAGACACAAAAAGACAAATATTTTATGATTTTTCTTCTGTTAGATACCTAGAATAGGAAAATTTCATACAGACAGAAAGTAGAATAAAAGTTACCAGGAGCTTTGGGAAAAATACAGTACAGAATTATTATATTAAATAATAATTCAGAGTTTCTGTTTAAGGTGATTAAAAAGTTCTGGAAATGGATAGTGGTGATAGTTGCATAAAAATATGAATATGCTCAAAGGCAGTGAATTATTCATGTAAAAATGGTTACAAAAAAAAGGTTTATGTTATGTGTATTTATCACAACACCAAAAAAGAAAAAAAAAAACCTCAATCCCCAACACTATAAAATAAGTAAGTAAATAAATAAATAGCTAGATAACCTTGGAGAGATAAATACATATTAAAGAAATTTGAAAATGTAGCTAAAAACTTACCCATGCTGGGGTGGGGACACTCTAGGGACAAAGTGAATTTTAGTAAATTTTAAATAATAATCTGTTCTAAAAAGATCTTGCAGGAGTTGGAATTGGTGGCACATGCCTATAATCCCAGTGGCTCAGGAAGTTGAGACAAGAGGATCACAAGTTCAAAGCCAGCCTCAGCAACTTGGCAAGACCCTGTCTCAAATATTTTTAAAAAGGGGAGGGGGATGCAGTCTGTAAAAATAAAAATAAATAAAATTTTTTACAAAGGAGGTGGGGTGGGAATGTGGCTCAGTGGTTAAACACCCCTTGGTTTAATCCCCAGTACTAAAGAAAAGAAAACCTTGCAGGTAATTGAAGAAAAGCAAACACTTTCTTCACTTCCTTGTCCTTCTTTAAGTCCTACATCACCCTAATGCCAAAAAATTACAAAGACTTTAGAAAACCACTGACCAATATCCCTCACGACATAAATGGAAATCCTAAACAACATTTGATATAATGAATCAAAAAATGTATAAAAGAACAACATATCATGATCAAGAAGGGATAATCCCCAAGATGTAAGGTTGGTTAAACACTGAAAAACAAAATCAATGTGTACTTCTCTATATTAAACAAACAAAAAAAAAACCATGATCATCTCAACAGCTGCAGAAAATACACTTGACAAAATCCAAAATGCATTCCTAATAAAACCTCTCAATAAACTAGTAATAGAAGGGAACTTCCTCAATTGGATAAATGGCATCTATAAAAACATACACAGCTAACTTCATACTTAGTGGTAAAAGACAAAAAAGGTTTACCCTTAACATCAAGTACAAAATAAGGGTATCAACTTTTACCCCTTCTATTTAACATTGTACACTAACTAGGGCAATAAGAAATAAAGGGTATATAGACTAAAAAGAAAGAATGTAAAAATCCACTAGAATCTTAAAAAAAAAAAAAAAAAAAACACCTAGAACTTATAACCAAATTCAACAAGGTTAAAGAATAAAAAATCAACATTAAAAAATCAAAAATATTTCTTTATTTAGTAATGAACAGAGGAAAAATGAAAAAAAAACCATAAACAATAATTCACCATAATGAAAATCTATTAAATATTTAGGGTTAAATCTGGCAAAAATTATGAAAAGATCTGTACACTGAAAATTACAAAATGTTCAGAGAGAAATTTTGAAGATCTATGTGAATGGAGAGATAATAAAAATTCTGTTCTATGATTGATTCTCCTCAAAATGACCTATACAGATGATCCCTCTCAAAATCCCTCCAGCAGCCTTTTATTTTTAAAACAAGAGGACTAAAATTCATCAGGAAATGCAAAGGACAAAATAACCAAAACAACTCTGAAAAAGAGCATAATTGACAGATTAACAATATTTGATTTCCAGACTTCTTATAAGGCTACAGAAATCAAGACAGTGAGATAATAACATAAAGACAAACAGATGAAACATAACCGCACATATGACAACCAACATTTTTATAAAGGTACAACAGCTATTAACTGTAGAAAGGACAGTCTTTTCAATTAATAGTGTTAGAACAACTAGATATCCATATGTAAAAAAAAGAAAAACAGAAGAATTTTGACCCATACTTTATGCTGTATTCAAAAATTAATTCAAAAAAATATGTTTAAGGTAACACCTAAAACTGTAAAACTTCTAGAACAGAGAAAAATCATTGCAATCTTCTGCTTGGCAAAAGGTACAACACTGAAAAACTGATGGACTAAATTTCATTGAAATAAAAAATGTGTACTTAGAAATATACTATCACATAAATGAAGACAAGTCAGACTGGGAGGAAAATATTTGCAAAGCACATAATATCTAATAAGGAACTTGCATACAGAATATATGAAGAACTCTCAAAACTCAAGAAATAAACCCAATTAAAAACTAAATACTTAGACACTTCACACACTAATAAATATATATAAGAGCAAACAAGAACTTAAAAATATGCTTAACATCATTAGTCATTAGAAAAATGCATATTGAACCACAATGAGATACCAATTTTGAATGGTTAAAATTTAAAAGGCTGCTCATACTAATATAAGTGAGAGCTGCGGAAAAAAACAGGAATTCTCTTAAGCCCCTCAATGCAAACTGATACAAATACAGCCAAAGTTAAATATACATATACCATATGACTCAGCAATCCTACTACGGGATAGGTATTATAAAGAAAAAAATTAATATTCATACAAAATCCTCTACATGAATGTTTACAATAGGTCTATTTCAAATTACCAAAATCTAGGAAAACTCTAATGTCCTACAACAGGTGAATGGAGAGACCAAATGTGGGACATTCATACAATGGAATTAAACTCAGACGAAACAAAAGAAAACAAATTATTAGCAACAACTTGGATGAAGTCCCAAACCATTAACTACTATCAGGCTAAATAAAAGAAATCAGTCTCAAAAGGTTATATACTATGTAGTTTCATTATAAATAATAGTCTCAGACAAAGATCAAGGACTCCATTTGGGGAACAAAATCTATACATTCTCACCAGCATGCTATGATCTTAGTATTTGTTTCTACAGAACACAAAGGCTTTTTAGTAATAAGAAGAACCCATGATCTATCATTCTGCAACTCTCCATGTTTCATTTGAGTTGGAAATGAAGATACTTTTATATTATATGCAGGCTTATTCCTTCAGTAAAATCTGAACTTTAGGCAAGCTTATTTTTCTATCAGTTACTACTCCTCTACTCCACATTATACATTACCAGTCATCCTCTCAACAAAATTAACTTTTATTACTAAGTAACTTTTTAAAGGAGCAAAAACTCATGAAGGCCAAATTAAAATGGATTTTGAATTACTCAAAAACTCATGAAAATCAAATTAAAATGGATTTTGAATTATTAGTGTTTTTAATGATTCCCTTCTTATGGCATGTATAAATCTACAAATATCACTATCATACAAAAGTTAAGTAATGGCCTGATTTTTACTAAAAATTTAGAGACACAATGAGTTCATATTGAAGAAACAAAGAGGAGCTCTTCCTTATAGAATTTCAAATAAGAAATAAAAACAGAATGAGGGCATTTGAAAAATCATCATAGGACAACCACAGCTGCGCTGACAGGATCATAATATTGTCCTTATTACCTGTTGCAGGCAAGAATTATCAATGGATGCTAAAACAAGAGGGCAAAAAGTGTAAGGATGTCTATACAGACTCAAATATCTCTCATCTCTCCTCTCCATAAGGAATCTCAGTTACAAAGAGAAAAATATTAACTTTACAATGGAAAAAAACTGCCATATATCATCTTACGTGACCAAAGTTGTATTCTAATGGGACAAATGAACATGGTGTGCTCCTGACATAATGCATGTAGCAGCAGTTTTGTGGAATTCCTACCAAAAATGCAATTAGAGTCTAACCCTGAGGACACACTGGACAAGCACAAATTGAGGGACATTGAGAAAGGTCTGTAATCTTCAAAACTGTCAAGGCCATAGACAAACTGAAGAACCATATGGATTAAAGAGATAGAAGAGAACTGATATTTAAATTTAATACACGAACCTGGATAGAATCCTAGACCAGAGCAATTCTTTTTCTTTTGCTATACAGGATATTAATGGGATAATTAATGAAATCTATCTATAGACATGAGAATTATATCCATACCCATTTAGGAAATACACATTAAAGTATTCGGATATTAAAAACATGTCTGCAACTTATTCTCCAATAATTCATTAAAAAAGAACACTATATGTAGATAGAAAATAAAGCAAACGTAATACATATTAATATTTGGGGAATTTGAGTAGGATATGTAATAAACATTCTTTGCTGTTTTCGACAACTTATCTCTAAGTCTGAAATTATTTCACAATAAATAAAAACATATAAAGCCAATTGAGAGAAACTTTTTTTTTTCCTTGACAATAATACTATGGTCATCTTTACCATATTCTACTTGGTAGATCATGATATTTAGAATTGGAAGAAAAATGTTTCATCTCTCCCTAAAACCTCTTAATTTACAGATAAAAGAACCAAATGTCAAATGACTTGCTCAAGATCACACTTAGTTCAAGGAGAAATCAAGACAACTACACGGATCTAACTCAATCTTTCTACTATCCCAAAATGCCTCCTGATGGCTTTATATGTTGTCTACTCCCAACACATGTGATATCAAAATATTTATCTCTATTTTCTCTAATATTCTAATATGCTAGTGTAATAAACCACTTTCAGGCAATCTAAATTTTATTTTTTAAAAAGCATTTGAGTACATTGTTCCTAATAATCTTTAATAGCTATCATCAATAAATGAGGGATTTCGGAATATATACCAATCACTGAAGTAAATGTTAAAACTATAAAACTGGCATACTTGACTGTTAGGTTAATAATGATAGAGACCAAATATGTATTATTCACCATTATAGCCCCACCTCTTAGAACAGTGTCTGGTATATAATAAATACTCAAATTATTGTGTATGCTACAAATTAAAAGAAAATCCATAGTATAGGAATGAAATACATACAAATAATCAGGTTAGCGACATTAACAAAGTGCCATGAACAAATGATAAGGAAATTGTTTTTGCTGGGTGAGATGGAGAAAGACTTCAGAGATTTAATGACACCAAAGTTAAGTCTTAAAAGACAAAATTTCAACACACATGGAAGCAGAGGGGTGAGAAGAGGATAGGAGGATTTAGAAAAAACAACCCTTCTAAAAATTAAAAAATTTCTTCTAAATTTTTAAACTTAGGCTTACCTATTGTTGCTGCAAGTTCTGGATCAAAAGTATCATCTGTGAACCTCAAGAGCAGGCTAAAAGAGAGTTAAAAAGACAGATTAGAAATTCAGCTTTTATTTCTCATCATGACGAATGTGTTCATCACAGTTATATTTTGTCACAAGTTATTAGGTGCAGATAAGAAGAGTCGATGTAGGTAAGCTCCTGGGAATACTGCCCCTGGGAAGATACGTGAGGAGGAATTAAATTATTGGAAAGGCAATTTAATAATTCCAAGAACAAAGCAGCTTAGTAATAAATGTATACTCTATGTTCCCTTACACAATTCCCCAAATGCAAAAAGGTGTTTATTGTTTTTGCTGTTATTGACTTTAAAAAAAAAAAATCTGTACTGGCATGACCTTCAGAGAAAATGATAGTAACATGTCATGCTTTCAAAGATGAAGCGGTGGGGGGGGGGGGGAATCAAGCCTCTTGGAATGAAATAAAATCACTTAAAAAATTGTTGGTTATCTATTCTATACTCAACTAAATCCAAAGAAAATATAAAAGCATAGTATTTTGTAATACGAAGTATAACTTATCCAAGTGAGAAAAAAAAGACATGGTTAAAAAGGAAGGAGATAAAGATCAGTGACAGGCAGAATAGGTCTCCTGTGGCAAATATTTCTTAGGTTATATGAAACCAAATAAGCATTTTGAACTAGTGAAGGCTTTTAAAGAAAGAAATGACAAAAACTATTTTGAAAAGTTAATGCCAGAAAAAAAAAAAGGAGGAAAATCAACTGAAGAAGGAGATAACGACCATGATTATATAGTGGTGATGAGAGGGAGAAAGGAACTAAACTTGGAAATGGTAAATGAGAAAGGAATGAAAAAAAAGATATCTGGTTAGAAGGGTATGCTGAGATTTTATGTCTCCCACCATTATTTTACTTAATATGAGGCAGAAGGGTCAGTTTTTAGAGAGAGAGAGAGAGAGAGAGAGAGAGAGTGTGTGTGTGTGTGTGTGTGTGTGTGTGTGTATGTGTGTGTGTGTGTATATATATATATATATATATATATAGTTTTTATTTATTTAAAAAAAATCTATAACCAGGCATGGTTGTGCATGCCTGTAATCCCAGTGATCTGAGGCAGGAGTATTGAAAGTTCAAGGTCAGCCTCAGCAATTCGGCAAGGCCCTGAACAACTTAGGAAAACCATGTCTCAAAATAAAAAATAAAAAGGCTGGGGATTTGGCTCAGTGGTTAACCACTCCTGGGATCAATCCCAAGTACTAAATAAATAAATAAAATAATAAATCTAAGTCTTTGTTAAAGCCCAAGATTTACAAAATTAATCAATCTGCTCTCATATTAACTCCTAGGGTATAAGATTGTTTTATTAACCTGTGTGCATTAATAAAATCAAGGAAACCATTATCTCATGTCTGAATTAGAAATTTTATGACACTTCTATAGGTTGTGATTACTGTTGCTAGGGATAGTTTTGTCCACAGAATTTATGGACTCCTGCTAGTTTCCAAACCCAATGTCATTAATTATATGTAAGAGATTTAAATTTGGTTTTGTTGTGTTTGCCAAAAGACAGGCACCACAGAAACAAAGTAAAACACAAGAGTCAAATTCTACATTTTTCGACTTAACATCTTTTAACTATATTTTTGCTTGCCTTAACATGAGCCAGGTGAGAGCACTAATAAGACTCCTAATGACTTTAAAAAATTTTTTTTCTTGTCTCTCACTGTACTCAGTTACCCACAATTTAAGAATAAAAGACATATGTATCTACACTTGGTCAACACAGAAAATATTACTACAAAAACATTACTGTGGCACATGCCTGTAATCCCAGTGGCTCAGGAGAATGAGGCACAAAGATACCAAGTTCGAGCCAGCCTCAGCAACTTGGTGAGGCCCTAAGCAACTAAAATAAAAGATAAAAAGGACTGGGGATGTAGCTTAGTGTTAAAGTACCTCTGGTTTAATCCTTAGTACCAAACAACAACAACAAACAAAAACAAAAACAAACCTTAGGTTAACATAACATTGTATAGTAGTAACAACAATACCATAAAAATACAAGTGCCAGACACTAGGCCAGAGATTTTCCTTCCATAACTGTTAATCTTCACAACAGCCATTAATGGTACTTTGTAAGGAAAAGATAGGGGATTGGTATGGTGTAAAGCCAACAAATCCAAACTGAGGGTAAGTCAGATCTTTGCCAGGAGTACAGTGGTAGCCCAAAATGTTTTCTAAACTCTCTATGATTGCATTTTTCTAGGCAGAGAGTCTGTTTCTCTATTAGATTTTGAAAGGAACCCCCAAATGATAAATAACTACTTTTTTTATATAGTATAAAAGTATATATTTAAGCCTTCATATTTTCAATGTTAAAGGAGCAAAATATTCTCCAGGCAGAGCTAGAGATGAAGAGTAACTACCACTACACCACTTAAATACAACTAAATTTATAAGAAACAGTGTGATTATAACTAATTGGCCTTTCCTAATTTACAATTGGAATTCCCCTAAAGAGCTGGAATGGAAGATGTATGGGGGGATAGCAATTTAGATAACAGAAGGGTTCTATAAATCCTTCCTGTTCTTGATACACTTTGCTACATTTTTACTTCATCAGGTCTAGTCATGGAGTTAGAATCTTAAATTGTACATTTAATTTTGGATAGTTACTGAGAGGTTTCTATCCCAAAACCTTCACTTTTCCAGTGAAGACCTAGAGTGTTCAAGTATTACACACAAGGTTACACTAGCAGCAGCACTAGTTTCATAATCCTGGTATCACAATGTTTTAAAACTCTTAACAGTATGAAATAAACTGGAAAGAAATCTACTAATTCAGATTAAGACCTTCTTGTGCAATAATTTCTCAACAACACAATGCTTTCTCACTTCTGCTTGATCTAGCTCTGTAAAGAAACAGAAACAAATTACTAGTTAGAACAACACTTTATGAGCATATCTATGACAAATGTTTTTGTATTAACTTGCCTTAAAAAGAACATGCTTAAACTTTAGAGAAGTCATTTATTTTCACCTTATCCATGAAGATAAGTGTTCATGGTTGTTTTCTATAACACATCACACTGACCAAGAATGTGCATCTAGCTAGAAAAATAACAGCTACCTCCCTGGATGCAGTTCTTTCTTGAAAGAGGTACAACTGTTAAAATTTTGCAGTGAGTAGTTCACAATTCACCATTAAGTACTCAGAAAGTTTAAAATGAATTATACATAAGATTGTCAGGGGGAAGTGAATGAGGGAAATTGATAAATCCATGTAACAGACCATATTCTAAAATGGGAATTTCAACTATCTCCATTTCACTATACCTCCAGTTAACCTTCCAGAAAAAAAACCTACACACCTTAATTCATCAACCATTCAATGCATGAATGTGCCAATCAATCATATAATGGGCTGAATCACATGAAATGACAACCAACTATTCTTGATTTCCAAAACAGCAATTTGCCATAAGAAGGGCACCACAGTCTTAAATGAGGGCCCTACCTCAACTGGAAAAAAAGGAGGAAAGAAGGATCACAAGGCTATGCAATTCTTAGTAAAACACTATATTAACTAACTTTCAAATACATACAAAAGTAGATGGTGATCATGAAAATGATTTTGTTCACACCGTTAGCACACACACCATACTATTAGGCTAACACAGTGTTTCATTAATCTACTCTTGGTATGTGCAAATTCTGCATTCTAGTATATAAAATATATTAAATGAGAACTGAAAATTTATTGTCAAACTTGAAAAATACATATAAGTTTTCAGAGTTTATTACATGAGAAGCTTGCAAATTCTTAGGTACCTAAAAAGGTAAACTTCATGATTTTAAAAAGGTATGTGAAAGAAAGGTATATCAGGAAGTACAGCTAAAAATGAGATGGCTTACAGCTTCTGGAGTTTAAAAAGCAATATGACCTAGAATACAATCAAATCGTAATCAGGTAGCAAGGTTGACTTCACCTAGAGAACTCTGTTCAAAGACCATCTAGATCCACATCTTCCCCAATATGCAACTTTTGTGAATATTATTTATCTTAAAGAGTCAAAAAAGAAAAGACAATGCTAATTTGTCCTTTTCTCTCCATATGATATGGCAAAAAGGGGAAGGAACCATTTCGACTTATATTCAAAGGTGGCCACAACTTAAGCACTTGGGTCTTATATTAAAGTGAAATTTTCAACAGTACAAGGTCAATGGGTTCTCTCACAGACGACTAATTTTTAAAAAAATAAAATAAAACGCGACAATAGGCTGCGCCAAAATAGGCCAGGAATGTGACCTAAGGCGTCACGAAACTTCCTGTGTAGAACATTACGTATTTAGAGAAAGCCCGACAGAAATTCCAGTGATAAAGTTACAACTCCCGTCTCTGGGGGTGACAGATATCCTGAACCCCCAAGACCAAGGCAAAGTGTTGCTCTCGGCTGGACGCTGGCCCAAGCCCGCCCGCCACGCCCTGAACTCCGCGGTGGCAAACCCGCGGTTCTGGGAATTGTTTTTTCTCGGTGCAACAGGACCGACAGCTACCGAGAGAACTTGGGCCCGGTCGAGGCCGTGAACCCGGCAGGCGTGGGGTGGGGCGCGGGGAGCAGGGGGCGCGGGGAGCAGGGGCCGCAGGAGCGCGCGGCGAGAGGCCGACGAGGGCGCGAGCGAAGGGGGCGCGAGTCCGGCTGCCGCCGCACCAGCGCCGTTTACCGTTCCCGTCACGGCCCAGGAGACAGAGGCCGCGGAGGCAGAAAATTCCTCTCCGACCTCATCACTGCCCGCCCACCGGCTCACCTGGACTTGCCCACCCCACTCTCGCCGATGATGAGGATCTTCAGAGTGGTCAACACGTCCTCGTCCATCCTGACCCTGCTCCGCTCCGAGCCCAGCTGGCCACCCCTGTCCGCCTCTCAACCCTTCACCGCGGAGGGCTACTGCGCATGCGCACCTCTCGATGGCTGCCACCTTCTTTTCACACCGGGTGTTTGGGTTGTTGAAGCTCGGGACGCCCGTTCCGCCTTGAGGTAGCTTTGCGTCTGCGCACGCCGGGAGTCCAGCGTCTTTCCGGAGAGCGTGTTCCTCTCGTGCGCAAGCGTAGATGGGGAGAGCCGCGTGTGACCCTCTCTTCTGAAGCCTGAACTCCTCCCCAACCCTGAGACAACCCTCCTAAGGTTGTGTAATTGGGCGATGACTTGAGTCTGAGGAGTATATACAAAGCTTGTTTTATTGCAGCAGTCGCTCATCACAGCTGTATTGCGGTGGGGAAATCATTGCGCTTTGAAGTAGATTATCTTAAATTTAGGTCCAACACTACCATATAATCGTTTTGTCATGTTACTTAGCCACCTCAGCCTATTTCCCCATCTCAGGGAGACAATAATTATATTTGCTGCTTAGAATTGTTATGAAGACTAAATGAGTTAATGAAATCCTCTACAAAAGATGCAAGTATTTACCTCTGTTAGATTGAAGAGTACCCTTCACATGTTAATTCATCTTGAAAGAGAAATGTAGACTTCATGTAGATCAGGTGCATATAAATCTGGCACAATTTCAAACCAACTATTCTTGCTTATAAGAACTGCTTCATCACAACTGCAGGAATTGTGTATGTTTTGTCTTCTCTACTACACTTTAAATCTTAGTGAGAGTACCAAATCTCTCATATAATACCTAACAAAGTGCCTGGTATATGGCAGGGACTCTATAAACCTTAGTTCTCATCCCTAATTGCCTTATACTTGCTGCTAATGTCATATGCAATAGACATTTGATTAAAGAATATAAGTAAAATTTAGGAATTAAGGAATTAGTTTGTCAATTTTTAGAGCTCTTCTCTCAGATATCCAAATGTTTCCTTCACCTTCTTTGGATCTATGCTCACGTTTCCTTCTTAATGAGTTTACTGCCCTATTCATAATACCAAAGTTGCAGATCCCTCCAGCATTCCCTCTGTTTGCATTATTTTTCCGCATAATATTTACCATCCTCTGAAATACTAGATATTCTACTACCTTCTTTACTATCTAATCTTCTCCAAAGAGAAGTCTCATTAGGGCAAGGATTTTTCTTTTCTGGTTTGTTTACCTATATAGCCTCAGTCTCTAGAATACTTCCTGGCACATAGTATGTTCTAAATAAGTAACTGCTCAACGAATTAATTGCAGTTGTCAAGTTCATACCTAAACTTGGAGAATGATGTCAATGAGACAGTCTCAATCTCTCTTTGCAATTTTCTTGCTCATCATTTACAAGTTCTTGTCCTTTGAGTTTTAGCTTGTTATCTTCTTAATCTACATACCTGTCCCCTGTTGTCTTGGATTTTCATGGTTTCTTATTCCCACTTACTTTATCCCAAAGTTATTTCTCTGGCCTAGATTTTTCTCCTCAGGTTCAGACCAACATACACAGCTGCGAAGACATCACCAGGTGAACATGCCCAGGTGAACTATGCCAACCTAAACATGACACTAAAATAGCTTTGCCCTTACAAAATAGCCTTTTCACCTGACTTCCTTCTTAATGATTGACATTAACGCTCATTTAATTTCTTTTCTCTCACTTCCCACATCTGTTTATTCCTCACAGATTTACTCCTTTAAGCATGTCTGAAATTTACCCACCTTTTCCATCTCTACCATCACTACCGTGGTCATCATCATCATCTGTTTGCTGGATTACCACCTTGGTGGCACAACCAACCTTCCTGCCTCTTCTCTCTGCTTTCCTCACACTATGATACTGCAGCCAAATTGATATTTTAAAATGCTAATTTAATTGAGTTATTCTGCCTTCTTCAAGCCATCCAGAGGTTCCCCACTGCCTTTGCAAGTATTTGTTAGCTTATTGTAAATACTGATATCCCTCCAATCTTATCTCTTGCTCCTGTTTATTATGCATTCTGTATTTCATCCAGACTAAACTTCTTTCATATTTACAGTGAACCATGTTTTCCTTGTCTCCAGGACCTCATGCATATTGTTCCTTCTGCTTGGGGTACTTTTCCTGTCCTTTCCTCTGCACATACTCTTTGCTTGGATAACTCCTATTCATTCTTTGGATTCAGCTCTTGGATTCCTTCCCCCAGACAACTTCCATGGCAGTGTTACCCCTAATAGCCTATACTTCTACTGTGGTGTGTATCCCACGGTATTATATGTTTACCTCTCTGTTCTCCTACCAAAATGTATGCTTCCAGAAAGCAGAATTATTGTCCTGTCATTGTTTCAGATCCATTATCAAGTACAATACCTAAACTTAGAGTAGTTACCCAAAAAGTGTTTGTTGATGTAAAATTCCAAAATCAGCCTCAGGAATTAAGAACAATGTAGTCTACTTGTTTATGTAGGCTGAGATGTTTCTTGTATCTCTATCTTGAATATTAGAGCTGGAGGAAAATATGCTCAAATAACTTCTAGTGCACACCCACTATCAGGTACTGCTAGGCAGAAAGAAAGCACTTACATGCAAATTAGGCAAGGTAGTATTTCACCTACTAAATGGGTGATGTAGACAATAAAATATTCAGAAGTTCAGCCAAGAGTACAGTCTTCCTCAGTATGGGAGATTGGTTCCAGGACCCTCTGTGGACACTAAAATCAGTTCCTTATGTAAAATGGCAGAGAATTTGATATAACGTATGCAGTTCTACATGATTAAACATGTCTAGGTTACTTATAATGGCTAACACAATGTAAATACTATGTAAATAGTTATACTGTATTGGTTAGGATATAGGAAAAAATGTCTATACATGTTCAGTACAGATGTAGGTTTTTTCTGAATATTTTCAGCCTGCAGTTGGTTGAATCCACAGATATGAAACTCAGAGACCCAGAGAGCTGGCTGTAGTTTGTCACTGAATCTTAGAACAACCAGAAAAGTATTCATGAAGGAAACAAGACTTAAAAGAAGGGTACAATTTAAACAAGCATGATGGACAGGAGCCTATACTGCTAGAAAGGGAATACATGGAATGAAAGGACTCACCTGACTGCCATGGAGATTTTATGCAGGAAACAAATAGAGGTAGACTGGGAACAACTTTGCTAATCTAAGAGGTTTGTGCTGTTTTAAGGACAGCTGGGTACCAGAATATCTTTAGCAATATTCTTTCTTTTTGTGTGTTTCACATTGCTGAAACACTCTCTGATCAAGACCAGAGATTCATACACATTAAGCAAAATGCTCAACTGTTGAAAAGTCTATATACCATAAAATTCCAACTATATGACATTCTAGGAAAGGTACAGCTGTGGAGATAGTAAAAAGATCAGGGATTGTGGGAGGAATAAATAGGCATAGCACAGAGGATTTTTATGGTAGTGAAAGTATTTTGCATGATAATATAACAGAAATAACATGTCATTTACCTAAGGCATTTACCTAAGTCCATAAATTGTACAACCCCAAGAGTGAACCCTAATGTAAACTATAGTCTTTGGAGGATAATGATGTTGCCTCATCAATTGTATCAAATGCAGCACTCTGGTGGGAGATGTTGATAAGAGGCAGTCTGTGCATGTGTGGGGCAGGAGGTATATAAGAAATCTCTGTACCTATCTTTCAATTTTGAGAGAGACTGGGAAAGAGTACAAGTTCTGCTAACCAGCAAAGAGGACACAGGGAATATTAAGATTTAGGGTATCAATTTGCATAGTTTGAGCTGTATTTTACTCTAAGGCTAATGAAGCATTATAATGTACCAGTTATATCACTAATCCTTCTGTATAGTACTAATAGTCATTATCAATAAGGCCTAACTTTGTGAATTATGAAATGGTTATTTCCCAATGATTATAGAAATACATGTTTTTAAATACCCTTTTTTATGCTGGTAATTCTGGGTAAAATTTTTACTTAAAGTTATGAGTTGCTTGCATTTTTGTTTTCTTTTTTCCATGCTTTAGTATCTAGACACTAATAAAATACTTTGTAGGTACACAAACAAGAGAAGTACCTACAAAGTACACCTTCATTTTTTAAAAAAGAAATTTTTATTATTTCCATAAATTCTTGGCTCTCTTTGATATTTTTAAATATTTGGCATAAATATTTGGGCATAAATATATTTAAAATTCATAGAGGAGGATTTCTATTTTTTCATCACAGTCTACTGAGAAGTCCATTCTTTGAATACCTTGACCTCCTATGTTTCAGTCTTTCTTAGTTTAAACTACTTTTCAAATTCTATTTCTATGAAGTTTTCCAATTTCATTATGATGATAAAAATGACATTTCTCTTATTTATATTTTAATTCGGTAGCTCCTCCAAAGTATTATCATATCTATAAATTATTGAATATTATAATAGAAAATACGGTAGTCCTAACTTTGCTTTAGAATGGTTATAAACCTAGAAACATAAATAAGTACACAAAATAAACGTTGCATTGATAGTACACTACAATACACAATATAGTCAATGTTTAACAATGTGTAATTCAAGATGATATGTTTTAGATCAGGTTTAGGAAGCTTCCTTGTACTACAGTTTTTTGAGTTTTTATTGTGAGTGGTTGTTTATTTTGGCCAAATACTTTTTCTGCAACAGTTGATAAGAACATGTGGCCCGTTAATGCAGTGGATCACATTGATGGATGTATATTTATGACTATTGAACCAGGCTTCATTCTAGATAAACCACAGTTAGTGTTGGTATACTATTTTTTTTAAAAGATTACAGCATTCAATTTGCAAGTATTCTCTTGAGGATTTTAAGGTGATATTGGTCTGTAGTTTGTTTATGCAGTATTTGTCTAGTTTTGGTATCAAGGGTAATGCTGATCTAGTAAAATGAATCAGGAAGTGTTCTCTTTTCTGTTTTCTGGAAGAGTGTGTGGAGATTTGACCTAAACTCAATTTAAACTTCCCTCTTCCCTAAATATTTGTAAAATTCACCAATGAAATAATCTGGGCCTGGAGGTTCATTTTTTTATTGGTTGATTTATTAGGAGTTGGATAGTATTGGTGTTATTCCTTCCTTATATGTTTGGTAGAATTAACCAGGAAAATTAATTTGGTCCTGGAGAGTTCTTTTTAGAATAAAATTTAACTCATAAGTATTTAAATAGTTACAGGATTATTTGGGTTATCTATTGCATCTTTGGTTAGTTTTGATAGTTTTTTTCCCCCAGAATCAGTCCAGCTCATCTTAACTAACAAATTTATGTGAATGGAGTAGGTTTTTATCCTAATATATGAGTATATAATGATTTCCCCTTTTTCTTTCCTGATTTTGGTAATGGGTAAGATTAGACATTTTCCTTCCTTCTTTTGCCTTTTCTTTTTTGACTAGAAGTTTATCAGTTTTTTGGTCTTTTCAAAAAATGAGCTTTTTGTTTATGATTTTCTCTAGTTTTTCTGTATTCAATTTCATTGATATCTATTGTTTTATTATTTCCTTACTTCAGTTGCTTTGAGTAATTTTGTTCTTTTTCTACTTTCACATAAGGAAGTTCTAGTTATTGACTTGAGATGTTTCTTTTCATATAAGCACTGAAGGCCAGAAAAGTCCCACTAAGTACTGAGTTGGCTATATCCTATAAGTACATTCAAATGTGGTTTATTTTCATCTTATTTTATTTCAATGCATTTTCTTATTTCTCTTAAGACTTGATTCTTGATCCATGAATTATGTAAACATATGAGTGGTTTAATACCCAAGTATTTGGACATTTTTTGTTACCTTTCTGTAACTGATTTCTAGTTTTATTCCATTATGGCCAGAAAACAGTTTCTGCGATTTTTAAGTAGTTTAAATTGGTTAAGATTTGTTTCTGAACCAGGATATCAACCTTGATGAATGTTCATGTGCACTTGAAAGGAATACTATTCAGCTGTTTGGAGGTGATGTATTCTTTAAATGTATGTCTGATCCATTAACAGTGTTATTCAATTCTTTTATATCCTGGCTGATTTTATGTGTACTATCAGAAAGCAAGATTAAAATATCCAACTATAGGGCTGGGGATTTAGCTCAGTTGGTAGAGTGCTTGCCTCGCAAGCACAAGGCCCTGGGTTCAATCCCCAGCACCGCAAAAAAAAAAAAAAAAAAAAAGAAAAATCCAACTATAAGGATCTATTTCTCTTATCAGTTGTTGTTCATCTCCATTGGTAGATGAAAACAAATTTAAGATTGTTTTGTCTTCTTGATTAATTGACCCTTTGTTTTTAGGGTAGTGTTCCTGCCTACTTCTTTACCCTTTTTGTTTGCTCTGAAGTCTACTTTGATAAACTGTAATTATTCTACCTCTCTTTTAAATGAAATTTGCATAATATGGCTTCATATTTAAAATAAGCTTCTTGTAGACAGCATAGAATTAGTTCGAGATATTTCTTAATCCATTCTGTTAATCTTTGTTTGTAATTGGTATATTTAGACCATTGAATTGGATCTCCATTGATATGTTTAGACTTAGGTTTACAGTTTTATTTTTTAGTTTCTTCTTATTCCCTGTTTCTCTGTTTCATGTTTCCTGACTTATTTGAGGTTATTAAACATTTTTTAGTATTACATTTTAATTATATATTTTAACGTAGTTTTAAAATATTGCTCTAGGAATTACAATAAACACTTAACTTTCCACATCCTACTTAGAATCAATTTTACCTCTTCTAGATGAATGTAGAAATCTTAGAAACATCCAGATCACTGTAACTCCCTCTTATGTTTTGTTGTCTTACCTCTACCTTCACTGAAAATGTAGGTAACTCCCTCTTATGTTTTGTTGTAACTCCCTCTTATGTTTTGTTGTCTTACCTCTACCTTCACTGAAAATCCTGTCACATACTGTTACCATTTTTTGCTTTCACACATTGAACATATTTAATGAACAAAAAAGGAAAATAATATCTACCCAGGTATTTATCCCTTCTGTTGTTCTTCCTTAATTCCTCATATTATAGATGTATTTAGGGCATCATTTCTCTTCTGTCTGAAAAAATTTACTTTAGTAGTCCTTCTTATTAGGTCTACTGGCAATGAATACTGTTTTCCTGATCTAAGAAAGTCTTTCTTTTGCCTTCATAATTTATATAATTTTTTACCAGATACAGGATGAACCTTTTCTTTCAGCACTTGAAACACATCTTATTTCTGACCCCCATGATTTCTGAGGACATATTTAGTCATTTGAATCTTTGTACCTTTATAGGTAACAAGGCATTTTTCTCTACCTTCAAGATATCTTTTGTCTTTAGTTTCCAGTATACATACATACACACATTGTAGTTTATAACAGAGTTATTCATTATAGTTCATATGATAACTATACTATATATATACACATATATATATGTATATACACACATACATACATACATATGGGAGACAGAGAAAGTGAGTAATGGATTTCCTTGCATTTATTTCATTCAAGCCTTGCCAATTTTTAAAAATCTGTTGGTTTATGTCTTCTGCCAATTTCAGAATTTTTAACCATTTTGTCTTTATATAGTTTTCGGCACTTTATGTAGGTTTTTCTCTTCTCATTCTGGGACTTTGATGACCTGAAAAAAGTTAGAACTTTTGCTGTTGTCCCATAGGTTCTTGAGTCCATGTTCTTTTTTGTGTGTGTGTCTTTTTTTTTCCTGTTCAGATTGGATTATTTGAAGTGTTCACATATTGCGTCTTTGCGCTGACAGATCTATTTTTCTATTTAACTCAATGAGTTTTTAATTTCAGTTATTTTGTATTTCAATTCTAAAATTTCTATCTGGTTCTTAATATGTTTTTTTTCTTTACTTATTGATTCATTGAACACAAATGGAGTACAGCTATTGTTTCACTGGTTGTACACAAAGTAACGTCACACCATCTGTGCATTCATGCATGTACACAGGGCAATGGTATCTGTCACACATTCTGTTATTATTTTTTCTTAATATATTTATTTTCTGAGACTTTTTTCATTCATTTTAAGAGTATTTCTAATTGCTTGCCAGAGCATTTTTAAATAACTACTTTAGTGTTTGAAAATAACTTCAAAATCTGTATCATTTCAGCTTTGGAACATATTCACTATATTTTTGAGTTGCCAATTTTGGATTGTATTCCAGACAAATTAGATATTGTTATAAAATTTTAAATCTTATTTAAATCCCATGAAAAATGTTGGTATTTTCTTTAATCAAGCTGCCTACCTGATTAGATTGAAGAAACAAATTCCAACCCACTTTCTGTTGGCTGTGGTTCCCAGGTCACCTCAGTTTTCAGAGCCTTCAAAGGGCTATCTGGATCTATCCAGTGTATATACCACCCAGTGGTCAGTGTAGTATATGGGCAGTCACGAATCTGCTCTTCAAGTTTTTGTTATGCTGAACAGGATCATATGATCTTGGGAGTTATCCCAGTAGTTCATAAACTACTATAGGGAGACATTCCCTTAGCTCCTTTCTATTCCTAATCTGCCTAATAATTTATTTCCTGTAGATACTCATATGAGTCTTCTAAGAAGAAAACTAGTACTTTATTTACTCTAGTGTGCTGTGGACTTACCATAACCAGGTCCATGTCCATTGTGGGAGGACTGAGAGAGAAAACCAAAACCAAAACCAAAAAAATAAAAAAATAAAAAATGGTTACTGAATAAAGTATCTTTAAACCATAGGTCTACTGATCAGAGAGGATGCTTTTTTCCCTCTCTGACATTTTTGCTAGCTATAGGCTCCTATTGCTATAGGATTGATTGGGAACTATGACACAAGAGAACAAAGAACATTTTGTAAAAAAGGGGAGACATAGGAGGAGAAGGAGGAGAAGAAAATGGAGATGGCGAGCTCCGTACTCTGAGCTCAGAAGTTACTTTCCCACTTCTGAAGTCATTACCAGAGGCTCCATTGCCTGCTTCCAGAGCATTAAGCTTAGGCCATTAATGAAGGGAAGGGGAGAAAAGGTAAGCTCATTGCTGATTTTTATGTATATAAAATTCTACTCTTCTTTCCAAAGCCATATGCTACTATTTATTTTCTGAAGTTTTCAAATAGGAATCCTTACATCATTTCTAGGTTCTATAGCTTAAATTATTGGGAGAGACAGGATGGAGTATATTTATTCCTTCTTACTCAAAACTAGACCCTTTTTACCAGTTGCTTTTAAGTTTTAGAATTTCTGATACTCTTGTCCATCACAGGGTTATATCTACTGAGTAACAAAGAATAATCTACCATGTCAACAGTTCAAACAATATCTTTTGAGCATGCATTTAAAACATAATAATTTATTTTCCAAATCTTTCACAATCTTTGATAAACATGGAAGACATTGTCAGAGCCTGTCTCATAGTATCCTTATCAAAGGAATATCTATTTAAGAATAGACTGCCTGCCGTCTGCCTTCAGTGAAGCAGTAATAAGCTGGCCCGCCAGACATCAAAATCTCTTGCCATGCTGCTCTTACCTAAGGATATTTATGTCAGGCATGTCTACAGCTCCAGTGTAGCAAGAGGTGTTGGCAAATACACATCATGACAAAGTCTTTGATTCAGAGACTCAGGCTTTCCCCACTCTTGGTGCTATGGTGTCAGTGTCCTATGAATCAAGCCAGCTGGCTAGAACCTGCTTCCGGATTCATTCCTGCAAGCCCTATTGCCTGGGGACTATGTTCTGTTCTTCTTCTCTAGTTCTGAGATAATTCTGAGAATGACCTGGCTCTGTAATTAACACTTCTACTTCCCTGTTCCAAAGAAAGCTTCTGTCCTTGTTCATTGTCAAGTTCTCATGTGGCTAAACTGTCTACCTCTGTTAGTTTAGTATTTTGATGGTAGAACAATTTTCCTACCTTCTATTTGTGATAATTTTATACCCTTTTTTAAATTAAGGATTTATATAAAATCCTCTAAATGCATTTATATCTTAATGTTTTCTCCCTTAATGCTTTGACTACCGTTTTTTTTTGGGGGGGGGGGAATACTGGTGACTGTAACAAGTTTCATTTTTTTCTTGTTCCTAATTCTTTTATTTTAAAATAATTTTAGGAGTCAGGGGTCTTTCCTGGTTGCCCAGGCTAACCTGAACTTCTGGGTTCAAGGGTTCCTCCTTCCTCAGGCTGCTGAAATTGGGACTTGAGGTGCATGCCACCAGGCTCAGCTTTCTTGCTCCTAATTTTAATGAGCATAGCTATAAAGTTTCAACTGTTGTTTGTTATATCTTATAATTTATTAATGCAGTGTATGATATCTGTGGGGTTTGTTACATTATTCTATCCCTAGATATTAATTGATCTTGGTAAGTTTTTCCTTTATGTACTGTTCAAGTATATTTTCTGGCATTTTATTTGTGAGTTTGCACAAGACTAATTCATGTTTATCTGTAAGTCACTGTCACATAGAGATGGTGAAGCAAAGCAGGCATCGTTCTGTACAACCACAGATAGTGTGTATGGGCAAATCTTTGTGGAGGACTCATCATGCTAGATAATCCACTGTTTCTTATTAATTTAAATGTGTTTCCCCCTTCTGCAGTTAGCATTCTCATATTCTTTGAAAAATCTTTCTCTTAAAGTCATTTGCAGGAATTTATATCCTGTCTCACCAATTCCAGGGGATAGCACATAACCAAGGAGTAGCTAATCAGCCCACTCCCCTAGTAAAAATGATTTTAATCCAAGGATGGGCACATGATTCAACAGGATGAAATTCTAGGACTTTTACTGAAACTGTTATAAGTGAGAAGTGCATTTTGCAAGAGGTGGTCAAAAGTTAAGACTCAGGTCTAGAGGTACTAAGAGTCCTCATGCTATGGTGAATAAAGGACCTAAATAAGCATAGAACCCAAAGAGATAAAAGCACTGCTAAGAGATGAGGAGAAAGAGCCCTGGCAATACCAAAATGACTCTCTAGATTGAGCCAGACATACACTCTACACTTGCACAAACTTTCTGTGACAGACTCCTCTTTTAAGGAATTCATTATATTTTTAAGCATACACATCTGAGCAGAGAATGATATAACGAACATTCATTTTATCAAATATGTTAAACATCACACATGAGGCATTTTTAATATGACATGTTCAAAGCAGTTTTAAGACACCTTGTTGCTCCTCCCACCAGACATAATTACTGTCATAAATTCAGTCCTTATTATGCCCACACATGGTGTTATATTGCTACTTCCTGTTTATGTATCACACAATTTTAAACTATAATTTTGTCAGCTTATACAGACACTTCTGCAACTTGCCTTTTTCATCTGGTGTTAACTATGTTGAGAGATGTAGCTGTTAGTTCATTTCAAGTACTCTTCTATATTCCATACAATTATGTATTCATCTGTTCTCTCTTTGATGTTTCTGTAGGGGATCAAAATATGCCATCCTAAAATATGTCACATTGGCATAAATGTTAATTTGAACTGAAGGCATTTGGGATTCAACAGATTCAGAAAGAATCCTTCCCAGAACTTCCCTATTAGACCAAAAGCAGAAACTTCTGAGAAATAAGGACTGCTGTAAATTTTCAGAAGTTTTATGGCCAGGAAGAGATGGAAAGTTGGTACTGAGTGAGACCTGAACAAACCAACCCCATTCCATTTGTTTACCCCATAAGCATAAGGTACAAGTCCTTAAAAGCCTAAAGGATGTTCTTTGTCTTGTCACTTCTTTGTAAGTTTATTGTTCTTTGCTAAGCTGCTCTTTAAACCCAGTTTCTAACCTTCCCTGTGAATTATTTATCACTGCATTTGTCTCTCAAATACACCCACTGCATATGCTCATAAACTCTGTAATCCTCTTGTTAACCTGTATTTTATCAGTCTAAATCACTGTTCCTCACATCAGAGAAACTGGGAGAGTGGAGACTTTTCCAGTGTTTTGATATTTACCTTCTTTTCCCTTAAATCAGGTTGAGTTTGAGTTCCCATTACTCTCCAACCAAAAATTCTTCATTGACCCATTCATAGCATCTCTAAAAGTTCCCTATATATCTCTCTCTTCAAGGTACCTAAAATCCCCAGCATCAAAGTCAATTATGGAAGGATCTCATAAAGTGAAGGTATTACTCAGGAAGAGCCAAAGGTGAACTCATCATGTGTTCTGCAGAGTGTAGAATTTTTACTACTTTGGGTAGCAGTCTCCTAAAAGAAGAGAGCGTGGAGAAGAGTAAGTAATTCTCTTCAGGTGAGACTGTGAAGGAATACAGCAAGCCTGAGCTGGGGGGTATCTAGAGCAGACTCTTGGCATAAGAGCACTAGGCACCTGAGAAGGGTTAGCAGCTTTGCCTTAAGGGGAAACACGAACTATTGACCTTAGTAAACCAGTCAGGGCTAATCAGACAGACCTGATTTCAAAGCTTCACTCAGTAATTTACTATCTGTGTGATCTGAGGAAAGCTGTTCAAATATTTTAGCCTTGATCATTTGTGGAACAAAAGAATTATACCTACCTTTAAGTGTGATTGTATTATGTAACATGTTGAATATTTGGTGTTAGGTGAATATCAGATTCTCAGGAGGTGGTGTTATTAATTTAGCTATTTCCACTGTTTGAGATTGCGCAATCAATGTTGGTGATTCTATAGGGGCTTTATTATTGAGAGCTAATTTGCCTACTTTTGGTTTGAGCCCATTTTCAAAGATGGGTCTTAAATGTGGGAAATTTATCAGGTAGTATTCTTTTCTTCTGGCAAAGACATTTCTTAGAAGTCTGCAGTAAATCACCCAGTGTGATATCCATTCTCCTATTCTCAAAACAGAGAAATATTGGGTTAAAATGAACATGAAGAGCAACTGAAAGAAGAGAATTTTAAAAAAATTGAAACAGAAAGCAGAAAGAAAAGGCATAATTCCTAAATACTTTCTTTGATACTATAGAGAAGGGTTGGATCAGTCAGCTGTGCTTCACTATAGTGAAGTACCTTTCACAGGCTACTTACAAAGAAGAGATTTATTTAGCTTCCATTTTTGGAGGTTCAAAGTTGAAACAGCATAGCACAGGCTCTTGGCTGCATCACTTCATGGTGCAGGCAGCAATAGTAGGATCATAGACAGGAGAAAGCATGATTACATCTCAGACCAAGAGCAGAGAGATAACAGGAAGGGACAGGTTTGCTCCTTTTATAACAAGTCTCTTAAAAGAATTACCAAAGATATCACATGGGAGCTACAAAGTGGTCACAGCAGAACTACCTGGAGGTTGCATGAGAAATACCTCATGCCCCAATAACCTATGCAACTCCCACTGGTCCAACCTCTCAAAGGTTCCACCACCTCCCAATAGTGCTACCCTGGTACCTAACTTTATGGACACCCAAGCCATATCCAAACCATAGCAGGCATTCAGTAGGAGCTGGAGATGTTGAGAGCTGATTTCATATCTGTTTATGAACCCTAGGCCTGTTGACACATTTTCTTCTGACATGCTCTCTTAAGTCATTGCCCATCCTTTAGTTTCTACATCATGCAGATAGTGGGGCAGGATACAATTCCAAGGAAGGTATTTTGTCCACGCCCTTCCCAGTGATAAAGAGCCAGAGAAAGCAGGGATATTATCAGATTAAAGGAAACAAACACTGATTTTTCTTTTGTCTTTTAATTGTGGGAAGAACACTGAGCATGAGGAGCATGAGATCTGACCTCTCAACAAAATTTTAAGTGTGCATTATAATACCATTAATTATAGAGATGTGTTGTATAGTCGAGCTCTACAATTCATTCATCTAGCATAACTGAGACTCATTATTCTTTGTAAGAAAAGCCCTCCCAACAACTCTGCCAATGCTGGCATCTCTCTTTGGAATCATTCCAAACTGAGCTTCTAGTATACTCTCTTTCCTTGCCAACCACTTTGAGGAAACAATCTTCTCAACTCACTCTTCTCTCTTAGAACTCCACAGCAGATTCAAAGTAAAAGATGTAGCCAGTGACTGACTGATGATTGTTGGTAGTAAAATTATCTTCCAAGACAAAAGGAAGCATCTTGCTTATGTGGCTCTATTTAGGAGTAGCCCTCATGTCCTGAACTGAATGCTACCGAATGAAGGTAGAATTTAGTGTTGAAGAAGACTCAGCTTCCCTTGAGGATAGATTCTAATTAACAGATCTTTATGGTAGGAATTCTGGGTCATCAGATCATTCCTGCCCAATACTCAATGGAATATTAGAAATAATGCAGGTGGTTTGCCAGTTCTGATAACTTTAAGGGTAATCATTTAATTAAAAGCAAAAAGTTCAAGGGGTAACTGGAGAATCCAATTTGGGCTGAATTTTTAGTTATCTCCTGGTACTGCGGATATGCTTAAGATTGAGATCGAAGGGAACTCCAGGAGAAGTTGAGAAGTTGTAATGCTTTCCAACATGAGTTATACTTAGAGATACCCAGAACGTTAAAACAATTGATCCTGGATACCATTTCTCAAAAAATTCTGATGTCTTGGTTTAATGTGGGTTCTGAGTGATAATTTGCTGTTGTTTTATTTAATTCTATGGGCAATTTTATGTAGTTCCAGAGGTGAAATCCACTGGGATAGAGAATTCCCCCATACTTTAGGGGCAACATGTGCAGAGATGATTACAGTATAAAATAATGGTGGTGGTGATTCTGAGAACAATAAACTTCACACACAATGTAAGTTCTGCTGGTGAGCTGTAACCACTAATTAAAATATATCATGTCCATTGAAACTGCTATTATTTGTATAAGTGCCCCTGGAAGGGCCATGTTTGATCACCTTGCCTTATTGGAAAGTGGCGGAACCGTAAGTGGCCTGTTGGGAGGAAGTTAGGTCATAAGGGGTGTGCCCTTGAGGGGGTATTGGAACCCTGGTCCCTTTCCCTCAGTTTCTCTTCCTGAATGCCATGAGGTGAGTAGCTTTTTTTCTACTATGTGTTCCCTGCCATGATATGCTGCCTTACCACAAGTCCAAAAGCAATGGAATCAACCAACCATACAATGAAATCTCTGAAACTATAAGACAAGATAAATATTTCCTCCTCCCAAGATGATTATCTCAGGTATTTTGTCACAGTGATAGAAAGCTACCATAAAACCCAAAGAAAATTGGGGGTTCTTAGGTGACTAGGAGAGAACCTCATTTAAGAAAGACTGATGTACTCTGAAAAATACCAAGACAGGGATCTGTGATGTTTCTGTCTACTTTTTAAAACCCTAAACCACAATATGAATACAATACATTTTTCAATAACTTGATAACAAATCTAATATAAGCAGTTGTGCCTCATGGAAGAACATATGATTGGATGCAATAATAAAATCATGTTATTCATTACAAATCTCTTGGTTATACAGTATATTCTTGCATATGCACTCTGTTCTTGCATATGCACTCTGTCACTAAAATATTTCACTGATTGGTAAAGGAAATAAGTCAGCTTCTGGAATGCTGTAATATTTTGTTTGTTGTTCTGGATGCTGGTTACACAAGTTTTTCCAGTTAATAAAAATTAATAGAGATGTATGCTTACCAACTGTACACTTTTCACTGTGTAATTTACTTCAATATAAAGTACTTAAAATTAAACACAGGGAAAAAATTGAAAAAATGAAAAAGGAAGACCCTCTTCTTTTCAAGGTGTCATCAAGTGATGAATGTGTCTTTAAACATGCAGAGATAAACCCCAGTGTGAGGAGGGAGTGGCAAGCTAACAGCTTTACTCTGTAAATGAAGGGAAACTAATTTAGGGGACAGCAAAAAAAGAAGGGACCTAGGGAATCAGTGATGAAGAGATTGCCTAAGGGAGAGCTTAAGCTGTGTGATGGCAGATTAGATAGATCCTGAGAACAAGACACCTGAAAGAATTGGGAATGCATCCTGAAGTGCAGTGACCAAAGGACTTTTAAGAAAATGTGTATCAAATATTTAATTTCAAATTTATTTATGTGGTTGCAATGACATTCCCTTCATTGCTGAAAATTCTCAGTAATATCTGCTGCCATACCTATCCTGATACCTAGAATATTCTTCTGAATGTTCCTAATTCTTCCTGAAGATACTTTTAATCCCAAACCAGAAAGATAGATGAGCCTATAACTTAATGACAGAGCAATTACAAATCTGATAGTGCCTACCAAACTCATCACTAATTGTGATTAGTGCCTCTTATAGAATATTGAACTATATATATTTCAATGGCAATACATGCTGTATTGATCTGTTTTCCCTTACTATAATGAAATACCTGAGGCTGGACACTTTGTAAGAGTTTTATTTAACTCACAGTTCAGGAAGTTCAAGGCATGGTGCTGATACTGGGTCAGCTCTGTTGAGGACTTCATGGTGGATAGCATCATGGTGGAAGCATGTACCAGAAGAGGTTGCATGGCAAGACGGGAATTCACAGACAGACCAGGGTAGGTAGGGCCAAGCTTCCTCTTTTATAACAACCTCTCATAAGAACTAACCGGGTCCCATGCAAACTATATCAATTCCTTCCTAGTGAAGCACCCTCAACAACCTAACTACTTCCCACTAGGAAGGTCTTAAAGGTTCTACACCAGATTCCAAAATTGCCTCACTGAGGACCAAGATCCCCATACATGAATCCTCTGGGAAGACAAACCATATTCAAACCATAGCATAGGCCTGATACTTGGTGATTTTGAACTAGACTCTTAAACTGTATTACAGTGCCATTAAAAAATGACCGGGGCCCTCATGATATAGCTAATTCTCACACATAGTTTATAATTGCTACTTTTACCTTCAAGTATAAACGATCAGTGTTTCACAGGTAGCTGTGATGTGGGATACAGTAGTAAAACCTGAATTCAGATGGTCAGCTGTATTCCTTGGGAAAGCTGCTTAACATTTCTAAATTTGTTTCCTCCTCTATAAAATGGTGTAAAATAACTCCCAGGTAAAGATTCTATGAGATATAAATGAAAGAATATATTTAAAGTAAGTCCTTTAACAGACAGCATTGCAAACTCTATTTCTTCTTAACAAATTTCAAGAAACAGAAAGAGTATTTTTGTATAGTACATTAAGTTAGTGTTTTTAGTGCAGTGATTTTCAACCAGGAGTAATTTTGCCTTCCAAAAATCATTTGATGAAGTCTACAGACTGTCATTTTTCAGAGTTTGGGGATTGCTACTGGCATCTAGTCAGTAGAAACAAAGCATGCTGCTAAATATCCTACAATGCACAGGACAGCCTCCTACAACAAAGAACTGTCCCAACCCTGAATGTCAATAGCACCACTGTTGAGAAATCCTGTCTTGGTGGTAAGACTAGTTAGTCCTCTTAGCTTTGGTTTCAATTTTGTGGAGTTCTTATGCACATATTAACATTCCTTAACCTTAAAACATTCATTCCTTAGCCTGTGAACTTTCAAAAAGAGAAATGAGAAGATTCATTTCTAAGGTGTTCCTGAGCTTACATGTTCATGAGAGCCTGTTACATCAATGCAGAGCTTGTGTTCTGCCCCCAGAGAATTTTAGAGAACTGTCTCATTAGACATTCTTCTCCACACCCCATTAGAAGATGTATTACATTTTATATATGTTACCATTTTGAAGACCTGTACAGTCCTGTCTCCAACAATACTTAGTAAACCAAATGCCACGGTTTTCAATTCATTACATGACTCAACAATGTAGATGAATCTCTTTCCAGTAGGGGAAATGATTTTTTCAGAGTAAGAACTCTTTTTCATACCAATCCTAAATCTTAATTTAAAAAATCAAAATGAGTGAAAATATTGCTCAGATACACTTCTGTTATAGTAATTTTCAGAAATATTCTTCCCAGGTATAAATCTAACAGAGGGTGTAGATAGCATTCTGGGTCAACAACTTGTGTTCAGCTTCTTCATCTCCTACAGTTTCTGCTGCTACTGCTGTCATCCTGTCACTCCTCCATGACAGGGTCCTGAGGGTCAGAGTCAGGTGGGCCAAAGATGCTGGGAAAACAGGGTACAACAAGCAGCAGAGAGTCCTGTTTATTGTTTACTTTGTATTTTCATAGCATATTATTTATTTGATCTTTCCAACAAACAACTGGTGTAGACAAGATAAATATCATTATCCCCAGTTCACAAATGAAAAATCTATAAAGAGGTCTTGCTCTAAATTATGCAATAAGTGTCGAGAATTCAGATCTTCCAACTCTTGAGTTCTTTGCACTATAGTAAACAAAAATATAAGGCTTATCTCATATGCTTATTTCTTTCCAGTTCTAAATTTGATTCATTTGTCTCAACTGCAGAATTAACAGAGAGAACTGGACATACTGACCTGGTGTAGTGTGGCCTGAAGACATAGAAAAGGGCAGAAATCTTCTAGAACAAATGTATCTTAGCTTGGTGGTATTCTCCAAACTAGAGACTATCTGTCCTACACAAGTGCCTTTGGGAAATCATTTATTTCCTAAAAAGTCATTTCATAACATAATTAATCATTTTGGGTGGATTTTTCAAAATTAGTCTTTATTTATTTATTTGCTTAATTTCACCCATTACTCTAATTTAAACCATATTACTATGATTTAATGTGCTTTTCTTCAGGATGATTATTTTAAATGTTTGAAAACAGCTTGCTCCAAATTAGCAATGTCATGACCTGAATGCATTTGTGTATTTCTTCCATCAACTCTAAGAGAGCTATTCACTCTTCCTTGGTTTTTAAATTCTCCTAACTACTTACTTGAACATTCACTGTAAGTTTGTGCAGAACATAAAGATCTTTTTTCTTTCTGAGAAAGGAGAGTCATGCTTGTTCCAGTTGTAGGAAGTAATTTTGATGGTAGTTTTATGTGTGTAGATGTGCACAGGTAATTTTTGTTGTATTTTTGTTTGGGGAGAAGTTAAAAGTTTCAGAACTAATTTAGTACTATTTAAAGTTAGGATTCTTTTAATATATAAAATTGTAACTTGTCTATAACTATGAAGGATAAAACCAATAATGTAATATTCCTACAGCAGTGTATAACTTCTGAATTAAGAAAATATATACCTTTTAACTTCTACAAATATAACCCAAAGTTATATTGTTATTATTCCTTTTTGCTGTTGTGGTTTATAATTTCATAACTTCAAAGACATAGCAAAACTCTGAATGAAGAGATGTGATTCATTCTCTTCACCACAATAAAGGAGGCTTCAGTTTGGAAAAAAATTCTGTTCTGGAATCTGAAGAAAACAGGAACACAGTTGTTTTAGGAGTCACTATAAACCTAAGAATTTTCAGCAAAAAGGGGAGCAAATATGTCACTGGATGAAGCTCATTTGTTTGAGCTCACCAGCTCTTTAGTATTTCAATCCTTTTCTGTTTTTGAACTATAAAGACTTTCCTTCTTGTAACTGAATACTTATTTTCTCCTTTTCAATCCATTTTTAAGAGTAAAATTTTTATTATTGCTAATAAATTTCTGCTTTGTTGAACAAGTTTATTGGGACCACAAAAACCAAACCAAAAAATCAGTCTTTCTGTGTCACACATGCACAGAAATCACATTTGTGTTTTGGAATGTTACCCATATATAAAATGTACATGCATATTTAACAAATAGTTTAAAAATTATACCCCATTGCAACCATCATGTAGTTTACAAAACAGAAATTTTGAGCACTGTAGCAACCCACCCAAGCAGTCCTCCCTACTCCCAACCCCTGCCTCTCCACTAGAGGCCACTGCTATTCCAACTTTTATGGTTATCATTTCCTGCTTTTCTTTATAGTTTGAATAAATATTTGTAAGATGCATCTATATCACGTGAAACTTTAATTCACCCAGTTTCATTGCTGTGTAAGATTTAACTTTAAAAAAAACTTCATAAACTTTAACTTTATAAAATTTGTCCTTTCTACTGATAACCATTTGTTTCCAGTTTTGATCAATTTTATCCATAAAACTGTGACCATTCTGTATGTGTATCCTAGTGCATGGCTAGGAGTGAAGCTTCTGAGTCACGGGGTAGGCGTAACACTACACATAGTGTTAAAACATTTCCCAAAGTAGCTGCACCAGTTTTACTCTTGTCTGTTGTACCTGTTAGGGCTTGCAGTTTCACTTGTGAGACCTTACACTTTCTGTTAACCATGTAGCAACTTAGATAACTAATGGTTCAAAGTTCTGGGTATCATTCTTGCAACTTTTCAGGACATTCAAACTGTTTACTAAGAAGTCCTCCATGTTCAATCTGAGCTAACATTCTCAACAAGTGGAGTTCTACTTACCACATGTCTAGATATTGAAAATATGAGTCCAGTGAATGAACAGTGAAGTAAAAAATAACCTATTTGTTGACATTGTAGTAGTATCTCATTATAATTTTACCTGCATTTCCTTGAGCCCTAATGAGATTGAGAAACTTTTCCCGTCTCTTGGCCATTTTGATTTCCCTTTTTGTGAAGGGCCTCAGTGCCTATTTGGAGTCTTTTGCCCATTTTTAGCATTCTTTATGATTTTCCCAATGAAGAAATTCTGTAAACATTCTGAATACTAGTCCTCTGTCAGTTCTAGAGTTAAAAATATTTACTCCTAAACTAAGATTATACTTTTTACTGCTTTCATAGATTTTTTTAAGTGATACTCTTAATTTCAATGTAAATGAGTTTTTGTAACTTTCCTTTATGTGTTTTTAGGTTTGGGGATCATGTTTATGAAATCCTTCCCTTCCCTGGAGCAATAAGGTAGTTACCTTTATTATCTTCTAAAATTTTATAATTTTGTTTTGCACCTTGGCCTTAATCTGATCAGATTCAATTTCTATATATAATATTAGGTTAGAGATTTAATTTCATTTTATTCCATGTGAACATCCAATTCCAGAAAATTTGTGGAAAGAATCTTCTTTGCCTCTCATTCCATGACTTCTGTCAATTTAGAAAGGTCCATATATGTGGAGGACCATTTGTGATCTTTCTACTTTGATCCATTTACTAGTTATCTAACGATTAGAGCTTTAGAAATTATCTTAATATCTAATAGGGGAAAACCTCCCACCATGCATTTCTTCTTTCAGAACACCTTGGCCACTTTCATCTTTAAAAAGTCATAGACACTTTAAATTTAGGCTTACTTTTTTTCTTTATTTTCTTTTTTGGCACAGGGGATTGAATGGAGGGGTGCTTAACCACTGAGCAACATCCTCAGTCCTTTTTTTTTTTATTTTTCTTTTCTTTTTTTATTTCAAGAGAGGGCCTTGCTAAGTTGCTGAGGCTGGTTTTGAACTATAGTCTCCTGTCTCAGCCTCCTGAGCCACTGGAATTATAGGCAAGTGCCACTGTTCCCAGGTTTCTTTTTTCCTTTACATACATTTTACCATTAATTTTTCAAATTTCACAAATATGCACATACCTCAGTTGGAATTGTTCCTGAGATTTCACTGAAAAATGTTATTGAGATTGTTTTGAATGCATAAATAAGTTTTTAAAAATTTAATCTTTGCATTATTGAATCTTTTAATCTATGAACATCGTAGTTTTTTAAGTTATTTATTTATAAATGCCTCAAGTTTTGCAATTTATCCCACAAAGATTTAATATATATTTAGTCAGATTTATTTCTAGATTATTATTTTTGTTTGATGCTATCTCCTGGTTTGCAGAAATGCAATTGAAGTTCATGTACTGATTTTTATATAGAGTTATCTTTCTAAACTCTCATTACCTCTAATATTTTATCTGTATATTATGTCATTTCACCTATGAACAAGTAAATGACATATCCAAGTAAATGACTTCTGGCAGTTTTATTTTTTCTAGTCACCAAAACCATACTTTATCTTGTTTTGTTGCTCAGCTTAGAATCAATATTAAATTGTTGAATCAAAGAGAGGATAATGAATAGTCTGTCTTTCTTTGAACTCAAGGAAAACTCTTAATGAGTCACCATCAATATGATGATTATGTAAGGTGTTTTGTTTTTGTTTTTGTTTTTTTTGGATAGGCTACAAATAGTTTTTCTTCTGTTCCACAATTACTGAGAGTTTTTAATTAGCAAATGCTAATGAATTTTATCAAATACTTTTTTCTGAATGTTTTCCAAATTTGCAATTATTACAGGATTTATATCCTTTGTTAATAAATTACATGTATTGATTTATTAGTGATAAATTTGCATTTTTTATGAGCCCATGTGGTAAGAGATTTTCCTTTGTATGTAGTACTCATTTTAGTTTGTGATCTTATCTTTTCTGTATGTCCTTGTCAGGTTTTAATATCAAAGTTATGCTGGTTTCACAACAGAAATCTCCCCCCTTTTTTTCCTATTGTCTGAGAGATTGTATGCAGTATATCTTTGGCTTTCCTCTGCTTGTAATCTCTGTGTTACTCAGCTTTCCATCTCTGTGACCAAATACCTGACAAGAACTACTGAGAGGAGGAAAAGTTCATTTTGGGCTCACAGCTGCAGAGAGCATTTAGTCCATGGTCATCTGACTCCATTGTTCTGGGGCTGAGTAAAGCAGAATATCATGTTGGAAGGGCATGGCAGAGGAAAGCTATTCTAGTGGCATACCACTACCTGCTACACAGTGATTAGAATTTTGGGAATTTTTCTGTCTGAACAGACAGGAAGAAAGCAATTCTGGCAGGGCTGGGAGTGGGTAGGTGGAGGGGGCATCTGACGAGTTTAAAACAGAGCCTGTGTGCAGAAAGTAGAGTGTTGGGTATATGTTCAGGGTTGAACCCATGAGAACACCTTGTTTAGGGAAGGCAGTGGAGGTGAATCAAAGCCTTTTCCTTTATTGCTGTTATCTCTGCTGCTCAGGTTAGAATTCAGAGCACACACAGTGCACCTCTGCGAACCCCCCAGTGGATACGATAGTGGGAACTATGGGATTTGTGCTCAGTTTTTGCAGTCTTTTCTCCTTCCTCCTTTATTTTCCAGTATTGTTTCTCATTTTATCTTTCTGAATTTTCTTTGATATTTTAATGGAACAGTTGGAGAGTTCATATCAAGTAAATAAAGTCTGAGGTTTTTTTCATACAAGAAATAAAGGAGAATTGGAAGAATTTTATGAAGAATGTCCACATAACCACCAACCAAATTCTACTTAAAGTATTGTTTTTTACTTATTAATGATACATTTTTAGATGTTTATTATGACATATTTCAGCTTAATTGTCATTAAGCATATTCTTAGTACCTATAAGCATTAGATTCCTCTTAAATATAAATAATAAATATAATTAACCAGAGATATAAAAACAAGAGCATATGTCAGCATGCTATAAATATGGCTATATTAATCAATGGAAGACCAAAGTCATTTTAATAACTCATGTTTAAAAAACTGTAATAGTATGTTGAATAATTTTTAATATTATCTACTTCATTCCATAGATAAAAATGAGCTGTACAAAGTGGAAAAGAGGAATAATGTGTCCTGGATATCCATTGCAGGAGGGTATACTGTCCCACATAAAAATTTGCCTAATATATAATTCAGTCTTGAAAAGCGAAGGATCTCCTTTAGTAGATTTTTTTTTTTTTAAGTGCCAGAAATTGAACGCAAGGTCTGGCATAAGCAAATGTTCTGCCACCAAGGTATAGCCTCCCAGTCCCCTTGTAGATCACTTTTTAAGGATATGATGTAGTCATATCATCTCATGCCAGGTGATGAAAATAAGATTCTTCTTGGTCTTGTGGTTTACCATTTTTCAATATTTTCATGACTTAGGAGGAAACAGTAACAGCAACAGCAGCAAATGGATTTATTTCTTGAAAAACGAAAGATTTTGGCTGCTTCAAAGACCTTTAAAAGGGAGTACTTAAATTCCAATTGCCTTAATAAAGGTATGTTTGTATGCAAACCTTGGTTGTCTTGTCCCTCCACTTTATAGTTTTTCCCCTTGTAATATAGCCTTTGAAACAGGCCATCCAAGGACCACAAAGAAATCTTACCCTTATATAACAATTCCCTGCATATTATTACTTTTAAAATTGCATTTCCCTGGTACACATTATAAAGGCATTTTCCTATAGATGAAAACCAAAAACTTGGACAGAGCCAAAGTTAGTTTCAACTTGAATCACCACCCACCTGGGCCTGCCTCAGGCTGGCAGTCCAAAGGGAAAACCCTGCCTAAGTGCATTTCCAACCTTGGTTCTGTCCCCTGCTCAGGTGTAGAGAAACGAGATTAATCAGGAGAGGTGACAAGGTATATTTGACTGTAAAGGAATTCTGGAAGGTAGCAGGATTTAGAGGGCCCAAACATTGGTAAGGAGTAAATAGGAATGACTTTTGAGTGGAACAATTTGAGAAAGAACAAGGTTGTTTGTGATTCCAAACTGTTGCCCGAGCTTGCAGAAGTTTTTAGCTAGAAATGATTTCAAGACAGGACTTTTCCTATCGGAAAAGCTTAAGACCTGAAAACCTCCTGTATCTGTCTACTATGACAATGAACAATATGTAAAAATGTTAAAGACTTATATTCAAGAAATTACTTGAAACAAAAAGAAACCAGGACTGATCTGTTGTTTGCTTCTGAAGATTTCTTTCAAATCTAGATTTTTATATACCAAAAGTTCAACACTTTTTCAAAATGACTTTCAAGTAAAGGAAGCCTAGCTTTTATTTGACAGACTTTTGTTCTTTTGATTTCCCATTAACCTGATATTACCAGGTGAGTAGACAATGTTATTTGGCTGTGTTTTTCTAGCTGTATCTTTAGCTCTCAAGCATCTAGGATACTGTTTATTAAGGGCATATGTTAATAACTCTACCCAGGGGCCTCATAGTGTGGTAAGTCTTCTCTAGAAGTGGTGAAGAGGAGACTTAAGAGGAGACTTATCTAGACTTAAGCATGAACCCCAAAGCCTGGGAAACCATGCTGGGTGCTCTTGGGAAGTTTTATAGACCTGACTGCTTAGAGAACCAGCACAGGGCTTCTAGCTGCTCCACCCAGTGGCTGAATAGATTACTTAATCCCCAAGCACCATTTCCTCATCTGTAAAATGGGGCTAATAGTAATGGCCACATTACAGTGCTGTATTTAGGATTAAATGGTACATCTAGAAAAAGAGTGTAGAGTAAATGCTAAATACATATTAGCTGTTGTTATCACATTTGGGTGTGTGTGTAATTCATGTAACTGCACCAAGACCAATTTTTATTTGTGTCAGCAGGATTTTGTCATCAGTTTCACTCAGAAAAACCTGGTTTTTACGCCTACATCATAATTTGGAAAAGATTTTTTTTTAAGAAAAAGCAGAGTACTGTTAGCTGAGCCAGAGGGAGAACAGGAATTCCCTGGAATTGTTGCTCCCATCACCATTGACAGGTATTTTATTGATCCAGGAGGAAGCACTCTTGGTTTTCAAAGGCTTTTATGGTACAATCTTTTCCAAAGTTCCTCAACAAGTACATTGTGTTATGTTTTGGGATTAACTTCATGATCTATAAATAAATCAGTGGAAAAAAAAATCATGAACCTGAAAAACATCACAGGGACTTCACAGATGCTTGGCTATTTACATATTTTTTATGTTTGATGAAGAGATTCTTGAAATTACTCAAAATAGTGACTCAAATAGGCTCAGCCTGCACAAGCTTTTAATTTCACTGGTGTCCATGTGGCATTTGGCTATAATTTAATTTCAAATAATCAATAAATTAAATTACAAAATGTGATTCCTTTCCCATAGGGGCAGTTTTTGCCCAGTACGTTTTTTAATGTAGAGACTTCTATATTAGTGATAATAAAACCATTGGATATTAAGGAATGAATTTCATTGAAAGCAATCTAGATTCTTGGAAATTTAAATGTAGTTTTTCTCTTCTTTCCTATTTTTTTCCCTATGGACAAAAAAAAAGGTAATTTGTTTTTTCCTCCTATTACCAGAGAAGTATGGAAGGAGCATTCACTCCCTTTTGAAACACATTGCATTATACATTCTGAATTCTGATGCCTGTGCATCCATTCTGTGCCACCAGAGAAATCTGCTTGCAAACATTAAAATTCATGATATGGCTGTTGACATCATCAGGAATTATTTGTTCTATTAGTCAAGTAAAAGGAAAAACATCTGACATTCAACAAGACTCTACTAAATATTAACATCTCTGTATGTGTCACATTATATTCTGACTTCACAAATGGCGTGAAAGAAAATTTTTTGTGTGGTTTATATAAATTCTTGATGTTCATCATCTGAGATGTTGCTCTAAATATAGATGTCTCATAATATCACAGATATCATAATAGATAATATGGCATGAAGCTGAAAGGATTTGGTCCAGCCACTGTGATGTATATTTGGGTATAAATCCCTCAAATCTATTATTGAACTAATATATAAATTCTACTGTAATATAATTACTTTATGGAAATACTAAGAGAGAACACTTGACTTCAATAGCCTAGTTAGAATAAGATCTTTAATTTCTTATAACTGTCAATGCTTCAATTTATAGACATGTTTTACCAAGAGATATTTATAAGCAGTAATACATTTCCTAATCATGTTTTTCAGTATAAAGTCACTGCTTTAAAATATTTATGGAATGCTGAAGTTTTTAAATTATCTGAAGTGGTAGCTCAGTAGTATACTGAGAGCTCAGCATGCCTGATGCCCTAGGTTCTATCTCCAGCATCAAATAAATTTTTTTTTTTTTTGAACCAGGGATTGAACTCAGGGACACTTGGCCACTGAGCCACATCCGCAGCCCTATTTTGTATTTTATTTAGAGACAGGGTCTCACTGAGTTGCTTAGGACCTCGATAAGTTGCTGAGGCTGGCTTTGAACCCGTGATCCTCCTGACTCAGCCTCCCAAGTCGCTTGGATTACAGGCGTGCGCCACCACACCCGACTCAAATAAATTTTTTAAAAAATATTAAATTAAGAATCCAACATTACCAAATGTTTGCTCATTGAAGATATTTTTAATACCAAAACTTACCATTTATTATTGCAACATCATTTCACCTCAAATATTAACATGCCCCAAAACAATACTCTTGATTCCATCCTGCCAAGATAAATTTGTTTGTCTGGTGTCATTGTTTGTTCAAGCCAAAGCCTTGGTTATCATCCCTGGCTTCTTTATTTCTCTCACATCCAGCATTCAATTTAAGAGCAAATTCCTTTGGCTACACATTCTCCAATTATCTCTGATCCAACCTCTTCCCATCACTTTGGTCAGCTAATAGTTCTTTCTAGCTTGATTGACTTTAGTAGTTTCCTATCTGCTCCCCTACTTCTACTCTTGCACCAGATATTTGCTCTATGTTCTATTCCAGAGGAATCCTTTAAAATAAATGGGTTAGATTATTTCACCTCCCTGCTCAAAATTCTCCTGTGGCTTATCATCCCTTCCATGCCTTATAGGGCTCTTAGCAATGACTTTTGTCTACCTCTTAAACCTAATGCTACTTTGCTTTTGCCCTTACTCCACTCCACCTAAACTTAACTTTTTCCTGTGTTCAGGGCAATCCAGGCATCCACTCACCTTAGGACTTGCCCTGTATGATCCATCTACCTGGAAGGCACTTCAGATATGCTCTTGGCTCACTGTCTTCATTCAGGTCTTTCTTCATGCTACCTAATGAAAAGGCATTCTTAACCACCTATGCAAAATAGCATCCATTGTCACTCTAACCTAGTTGTTCCCGAATTTAGCTGCATATTATACTCACCCAAGGTGCTTAAAAATCCAGATGCTTGATTCAATTGAAATAGAAATCCAGATGAGATTTAAAGCTCTCTGATGTTTGTAATGTTGAGACAAGATAGCTTGAGCTTCTGAGTCTGCTTCATTTCAGCTCATAGCATTTATTACTATTGGCCTGGTATTACATATTAATTTGACCTCTAGAGTTTGCCCTGTGTGTTTAGAAACCTCCTGTATTTGGTTCACCTAACCCATTATGACCTAGAACAGTTCTTTGCAAATTGTAGGGGTTCTTAACTAATTTCATAAGAGAAAGGCTTTCCTCCCCTCAAAAATAGAAAGCATATCTCAGAAAAAAGGACAGTCCTTTCCAAGAAAGAAAATGTGGAGACTTTATGCTAATTTTAACAGTGATTACAGAAAATAAAATATTGTATATTATGGCATTGTGGGTTGTGTGATCATTTTTCTCCTAGATATATACTTCAAAATCAGGAGTCTTTATTTGGCATTTCAAGAAAAGTGGAGCTGAGTTGTCCAGCTTGTTCATTTTTAATGCTATACACAAAAAGGAAGCAACAGTCCAACAAAACACCAAGCAAATATCCAGCAGAGCCCAGAAAGACCAGCCTTCACCTGCTTGATGTTAAAAAAATCAACCTTATTCGCCAGTTTTTAAAATCCTGAAATATGATAAAGGATTTTAAATCCTTTCTGATTCCTGTTTTCACATTGAACATAACTGTTAAAAATGAAGGTCTTAAAGAGTTGACTTAGCTCCAAAGATATAATCAAACTGACCACTATTCTTTACTGGTAAGTTAAAACATTTGTGTTGATGATAAATTGTTACCAGCTCTCAGAGGTGACTTTTTAAATAAAAGATATAGGCTATACTTGTTAGATACTAAATAAATGTAGAACTGTTGTATAATGATCCAAGAAATCAAAATCAAATCCCTGTCATTTATGTATGGTTTTTAAAACTGCTATATAGCTTAAGATCCAAAATATATTTATTTTTGTTAAAGTCTACTTCATTTCACACCAATAGTTCACTATCTTATGAATATTTTCTTTACTGTGATTTAGTACAATGTGTGTATGTATATGTATGTGTGTATATATATATCTACATATAATTTGGGTAATGATTACAAAATATATTTGACAAGTACAGAAAATAGTAGTTTAATCTTTTCCATCTGCTATGTGATATTTTACCAAAAGACCCACTGACCCCACAAAATAAGGCAACACCATGGCAAGTACAGAAATATGCATGTCCAGTGAGTTAATTTGGATCATTTATTTACACACTTTTGTAAATGCTACCATATGTTGTTTAACTGCCCGTTGTCAAAATTAGTGCCCAAATGTTGTCACTTCCTGAGTTTTACTCTGGAATGTTTAAAAAGTGGAATTATTTTAATTTCTTTATTTAAAATAAATTTTGTCATTGGAAAAAATGAAACTACTGCCTTACCTAATAGAATACTTCTAAATATCTAATTTACAAAATTAAATCTAGAGTTCTAAAGTCTTTTTCTTTTATTAGCTTTAATGATGTTTTGTTTGTTTGGTAAACAAATTCTCTAAAAAAGTTAAAACCAAGAAATACGTCTAAGGACTCACATTCAGAACATAAATTGCAGAAGGAAATGCAGAATCCTTCACGATTTTAATCCACAGACTTGAAAAGCATTACAGATTGTTTGGGTACTGGGCAGGTGCCATAGCATGGCTCTATGCTGGTGCCCATCTGTCCCCCTCCCCACCCCTTCCTTCTCAGAAATCATGCTGGAGGAAGAGCACTCAGTCAGGATCAGGCATAAAAGCCTCAGAAACTTCCTAGCTGAGCCCATATTACCAGCCCACGTAAAGATAAGAAAGTCTTCCTACTACTGAAACCACCATTCTAAATACTGACATGATTATTTTGATTTTTAGAAAAGCATTTATTGAGTTTTTACAATATAATAGCACTATCCTAAGCTTCTTGATGTGCTTTATTCTCCCTGGGTAACTTACCCAAGTTTACACACCCAAGTTGCTGCAAACCCAGGATATGAACACAGACAGGTGCCTGGCTACAGAGTCTATGCACTAATCAGTGCACAATGCAACTTCTGAATGATTAAATGTGAAATGCTAGATTTATTAGTAAAAATGCCACAAAAACAACTTTGTGTGTTCTTGTCCTATACTACTTTATCAGGAATGTAACTAAATAGTCCTTCTGACCTGAGATTATTGTAGTTCTATTAAAGCTTACAGACTGGGCTTACTCCAGTTATTATTGTGCACAAGAATTGCAAACAGTGAAAATTTAAAGAAAAAAAAAAACAGTATTTATATCATGTAACTCTCCTACATGTAGTACTGCCAGAATAGGCCTCAAAGAATGTTTGCTCTCCCCTAAGTCAAAGTTGGGCAACAGAAGGTCCACGTGCTTCTGAAAACAGACAAAAGATTGAACATACACATGTAGACTTTTTGCCTGAAGAAGATCACATCGTTTTTATGATCTATTTACATCTCAAAACATGAAGAATCACTGAAGTCTCTAAAATATAAAATTGTGACTTCTTACATAGGTTTATTATATAGGAAGAATTTTAATTCATAAAAGAGAATCTAGCCTGCTTGATGTGTTTTTCATGGCATGGTAATAAATTGGTATTGTGAAATCTTCTAAAGCCAAGTTAGAGAAAAATAAAAAATGTTTGCACTAAGCTTTACACTGCATGTATAATATTGCCCGAACAATATTAAAATGATGGAAAGTTAATTGCTTTGCCACTACTATATATGAAGAATGTCTCAGAAATCTTTCCTTCGAATTCCTCAAAGCAAAAGAACAAATGACTCCTTTTCTGTATGAAAACCTCTACAAGACTTAAGCAGAGTCAAGGTCCTTTTTAGTCTCCACATTGGAGTTCAGCAATTGTATGTTACAGCATTTTAAACACTTCACTAGTATGTTGATAATGTGATACTATTACTTGAAATTTTCAATTAAACCACTTAATGTGTATTTTATTGTTTAAAATGCAAATATACAGAGATCCAACTACAATTCTTTGAATTCTCAGTACCATATTGCAGAGTGGAGCAGGGTAGTTAAGAAATTATTCATGTAGAATGTGATCATTTGAGGAAAACCAAAGGTTATCCATGTGTTTCCCCTCATTAGCACGAAAATACATCACAGCAAAGAAATATAATCCCCTTACATTTCACCAATCAGGATTTCTCTTCACGCATAGCAAATGAGTATGCCTCATCTATAATGTAACATATGGAAACTACTTTTGAGTCATGGAATATATGCCCTCATTGATTTTTGTATTAAAGAGAGTCAGGAATTTAATCTTGTTTTGAGTTAACAAATACAAAGATTCCATCTTTTAGGATACAGGAAACAAAACCGTGTATATTCTTGTTATATTATCAGTGTACAAGTGAAGTGATTGAATCTAAACTTGTCAATATACTTGAGTGTGCAGAATAACATTCATATTGTATCCAGTAAATGTTGGGTTTGCTTCTGTTAAGTGTTATTTAATTTTAAAAATGGTTGGCAGAACAAAAGAAATGAAGTTCAAAGCAGTCCATACAAGAGAAGTTTTGTCTAAACTAGACTCTTAATGTTTGGTTCCAAGTACACATTCAGTATGTTGTTTACAAACATAAAAATAAAAGTACCTCTTGAGACATCACTGATGTGACCTTGTTCTGGACACTTAATTGCGGATGTTCAGAAACATGGTATTTGTGAATAACCTAAGATTTTTATTTTTCTTTATTGCACTGTTTTCTTAATAGTACCAACCAAGCTCACAGATTTCAGGCCTCAGGTAAAGTGAAGCCAAGTGACCAGAAAATCAAGTAAGTTAATATCATAGTGCAGCAACAACAACTACAACAAAATCACAGTGAACATGTATAGGACAACTGTCTTTATCCAAAGCCAAAAGGAAAGCATTGGAAGACAGAGGTGTGTGTGTGTGTGTGTGTGTGTGTGTGTGTGTCTGTGTGTCTGTGTGTGTCTGTGTCTGTGAGAGAGAGAGAAAGAGAGAGAGAGACAGAGAGAGGGAGAGAGACAGTGAATCTACAAAAGTAGCCAAGAGGAAAAACATGCTGACCATCAAAAAAGAAAAACTTAGAGACAATGAAATCATGGGTCAACTATCTATCAAGATTCATAACAAAGAACCCAAAGAATTATTTTTATCCTTATTGTAGAAAATAGACGGAGAATTCACAGTCTCCTGGCTCACTTATCTTCTTTTAAGAGTTTAAGCCCAGTAGATATGTATGGTCATTAAATATAGATTCTGTTATCAACTGAAATTGCAACTGAAATATACTTGCTATTCTGAATTTCCAAGCTATATTTCCTTTACTAATAAATGCTTTGGAGTTTTTACACTCTACTTTCTCAGATGATGATTTTGCATTGTTTTTCAATGCTGGGGACCATCCAGGGCCTCACTCATGCTAAGCAAGCTCTCTACCAATGAAGCTACACTCCCAGTCCAATGATTTTGCATTCCTAATTCCACCTTTCTAGAAATTGTATTTCTCATAATTAGGTATCCTAATAAAAGTGTATAAACACATACAAACACACACTTTTCCTTAGCTTCTGATCCCATAAATTATGAGGCATTTCCTTAAAGTTTCCTTTTATTACTTTACCCATAATAATAAGATACCAAATACTCTTTTTCTTCAAATTTCCTTTAAGCAAATTTAATGGTATTATGTGTAAACTTCAGTTAGATTTAGTTGAAAAAAAAAGATAAGGTACTATAAAACTTTCAGCTATGTATATCTCTTGCTAACAAGTGGTATATAATGTGATCAAAACATTAGTAATAAGCCTGTAGGTAAAGAATAAGCATGATCCACCAATTTCAATATGATCAAATTCTGTAATGTCTTTAGCCTTTTAAATGAATGAATCCCTCCCTACCCAACAGGAAGAATAATTAGTCCTCCATACAATTAGAATGGCTCAAACTATTCAATTTGTAACTTTTTTTTTCATGAGTCACCCATTGAAGTACATTTAAATGCATATTGCTTGGGGTTAATTCCAGGAATCTACAGAAAGCAAGAAAAATCATCTTATTTTTCAATACTATCAGGGAAATCTCCATGTTTCCCTCATACTGATTTTACTTGCACTTAATCCATCCTTGGAACAGCAAATGAAAACTTTTCAGTAGATCGTTTTTCCAGTCTTCTGCCACTGAGTAAAAGGAGAGAAGGGATGTCAGTAATAACTGAGGAAACAGTGACTCTTTCCCATAATTGTTCCACCCTCAAGTGGAGCTGCTAATGGTTTAAATGTTTGTACCCTCCCACATTCATGTTGAACTTTAATCGCCTCTGTGACCTATAAGAGGTGATCAAGCCATGAGGGCTCTGCCCTCACAAATGGATTAATGCTTTTATCTGGCGTGGCTTCCTCATAAGACAATGAGTGGAGTGCACAACCCACCCACACACATTCCCACTCTTCCACCCTTCTTCCATGGGGTAACTCAGCAAGCAGACCTTCACCAGATCCCGATCCCTCAATTTTGGACCTCCCAGCCTCCAGTACCATAAGCCAATAAATTTCTGTTCAATAATGGTGGCTGTATTCTGCTACAACAGCCCCCAAAGGACTAAGATAGGAGTGAACTACAATGCTGACCTAAGCACTCAGAGTTAGCATCAAACTCCACAGGTTCTAGGACTCAGTCCTTCCCAAGGCCACACCTAGTTCACAAGTGGGGTCCTCTGTCACCTGCCCTCTATCAACTGCCTGCAAATTCAGGGATTCTCATCATCCCCTCAGGTTTGATAATTTACTAGAACAACTCTGAGAGCTCAAGAAAGTGTCTTACTTATAATAAAGGATAATATGAAAATGATGAGCTTACTCTTCATCGACATTTTCTAAGAAACTACTGAAGTGTGAACATCAGCAACAAAACTGATTCAAGGAGGAAGGAAAGACATGATGGTGAACCAATCAATTTGAAAAACATACTGCTAAATTCAAGTATTAACTGTGGGGGAAAAACACAATAACTTTCATTGAATGTATTTAAAAATCAAAATGAAATTAAAATTCCCCAGATAACAATAACCTGGAAGTTGATGGCAGGATGTTTCAAAAAGAAATTTAAAAATACTATACACAGTTTTATTCCTTTTGGAAGAAAATAGAGTTACTAATTAGCTTTAGAACTTATTAGAGACATATAAAGCTGAGGCATATATTAAAACATCAAGAGTAACTTTTTAAAAGTAAATCATGGGAATAAAGAAAACCATACTAATCCAATAAAAGGAGCAAAGCATAACAATAGAAAAGCCCGTGGGGATAAAAGATGGCAAACAATACAAAAGGCTAGACATCATTCCCAAAATAAATCATAGAAAAAGGTCAAAACTCTTAAGAGATAAATCTTCAGATCCATTAAAAATCCTGCTGTATATTGTTTATAAGAGACATACTTACAACGAACCATAAAAATGTCTAAAAATGAAAGCATGGAAAAAAATACACCCCCCAAAATGAGGCTACTATACTGACATTTTTAAGTATCAAATATGTAAGATATATTTGATATTGATGAAAAAATATCCAAGGAAATCATAAACAAAATAGCCTGGAACATATAAAGGATATAGACTTACAAGGATAAATGGACAAACTGACAGTTATGGTGAGATGTTACATCTCTTCTCTTAGAAATCAGTAGGAAAATCAGACAAAGATTACTAATATAAAGATATGTACAGTATATTTGTGGTGAAGGAATCTTATCAAAGGAATAACTATTATTTTCAAAACATAGAGAAATTTACCAAAAAATGATGACATGTTAGACCAGAAAAGACATCTCAGTAAGTTACAAAGAACTGACATTATATTGAGAATTCTCTGGCACTAAAACTACAAATAGAAATAAAATATAACCAAGATAACCAATTAGTTTTAGAAATGATTCCACTTTAAAATAACTTATGGGTTAAGCAAGAAACTTCTAGGAAGTTAAATTTTTGAAACTCTATCATTAGAACACTACATATCCAAAACCTATAAAACAGAATTACTCTAGTACTTATGTGAAAATTTAAAATTTTAAATGCATTTATTATAAAACAAGAAAGCGGTCACCTAAGAAATCATCTACAGAACAAAGAAAACTGTAGGAAGGAAATAAAGGCAAAGATAAAAATTAAAGAAACAGATGAAAGAATTTTAGAATAGAATAAAACTACAAAATCAAAACCTGGTTCTCTTTTTAAAAAAGTAGTAAGCACAAAAAACTTTGAAAGCTTGATTAAGGAAAAAAGTAGAAATAAATTAATACTAAGAATGGAAGCAGATTTTTTTAATCTTAAAAATAATATGAAAATACAGCTACTATTTTTTAAATGACATCAACATCCTTTTAGAAAAACAAATTACTGAAGTTTACTGAATAAATATTTTTTCTAGTTTCACTTTTTAATTTTATTTTATTTGTTCTTTTTAGTTATACATGATAGTAGAATCTATTTTGATATGTTTACAAAAACATGGAATATGTCGGGCACGGTGGCATACCCCTGTAATCCCAGCAGCTCTGGAGACAGGATCTGGAGTTCAAAGGCAGCCTCAGCAAAAGTGAGGCGCCAAGCAATTCAGTGAGACCCAGTCTCTAAATACTAATAGAACAAACAATAATTTTTAAAAATACAAATAGGGCTGGGATGTGGCTCAGTGGTTGAGTGCCCCTGAGTTCAATCCCAGTACCACCCCTCCTAAAAACATGGAATTTATCTTTTTCTAATTAGGATTCCAGTCTTGCAGATGTACGATGCTGAACTTCACTGTGGTATATTCATATATGTGCATAGGAAAGTTAAAACCTGATTCATTCTACTCTGAAAGAAATCGGTTGTTTAGAATTTCCATTTCTTAAAGGTACTACGCCCAGATAATTCATAGAAGAGATATAACAAATTTTAATTAACAGGTTATCCTTATTTTCAAGTAACAAATTATCCTTATTTTGAAGCAATCTTGCAGAAAATAGAAAAAGAGAGCCCTGCATGGTGGCACACGCCTATAATCCCAGCAGCTCAGGAGGCTGAGACAGAAGAATTGAGAGTTCAAAGTCAGCCTCTGCAATTTAGTAAGGCCCTAAGCAACTTAGTGAGACCCTGTCTCTGAAGAAAATATAAAAAGGGCTGGGGATGTGGCTCAGTGATTAAGCACCCCTGGATTTTTGATAAGATCTTATATTCATATACATGGTTTGACAAAATCTAACTCATTTATGATTAAAAGAAAGAAAAACAAGGTAGCAAATTTTCCTTATCTTGACAAAAGAAACCCTTACATAATGGTGAAAATTATATTTCAAATTGTAACAGCTAACAACCAATTTTCCCTTATCAAATTTCATGTTTTAAATAATTTCACAGTTTATATAATTTAATCTTCACAAGAACCCCATGAGTTAGGTATTATATTCCTCATCTGCTAGAGGGAGACAGTGTGGTGGAGAGATGTCACTTGCACAAAACCACCCAGACAGTAAGAGGTGTGAACCCAGACATTTTGGCCTCCAAGCTCATGCCTTTGCCCAGGATGCCATAATGCCTTGAAGCGCATCCAGCACCTTTTCATTTCCGCTGTCCATGTATAACTCAGCTACCTTCTGGATTTGGATCCTCTCTGAGAGAATCACTTGGGTTTCCTCTGTAAGACTTCTTAAGATTCTAGTCAGTCTCTTGGATCTAACTAATTATGAAAGTATTCTTTTTTGTATTCCTATCTCAAAGAGCAGTTGGGACTACTTATTTTCTTTTCCTTTTTGCATATTGAGTGTGGCTTCAAGATCTCTTTTTCCTTTTCTGTCAAGTATAGTCTCCAAAATTCTATCAATTCTTTAAAAAAAAAAAACAAACCTGTTTTTCTTTTCCTTAAGCAGTCTCCAGTTTGTCGTCTGCTGTTTCTTGAGCCATCTTTTTTGGCATCACTACATGACAGGAAATGAAAAATTCACTTTATTGTAGAAAAGGAATTTAAAGAGAGTCAAGAACAAAGCAAATGCTTCCAAGAGTTTTACTATCACTGTTGTGAACTTGACCCCAGGTCAGTAGGAACCTGCTCTCTCTTGCTTCCAAGCAAGGAAGCCCAAAATGCTTGTGTCACACTTGCCAATGTCTCAGGAGACCAAGTAAATTACATGGCCAAGTCAGAGTCAGTGTGGGAGGGAAACACAGAAGGTCATAAATCTGAAAAGCCATGATTCATTTAAAACCATGAATATGAGCCTTCTATCCCACTATCGTATTTATGTGCATTTTAGCAATAGGTTTTCCATTTAATTCATAGACTGTATTCATTGTCAGTTCCTGCTGCTGTCAATTTGAGTCCCTACCTTAGTTTCTTTTTAAATTATTCATGATTCAGTTTTAGAGCCTCAGTGGCTAATATACAATATATTAAATCTTCACATTTTTAACTCAGAAAAAGAGAACAGAGTGACTTCACAATTTCCTGTGGCAAGTTAAGAAGAACACATATATATCCTTTTAATTCCCAATAAGGAAGAAAGCAAAGAAGGGAAAGCTGAAGGTGGGGCAGAGAAAAGATGAAAAACACATACCTCACAACTCAGGACAGAGGCGTCTGAACAGACCCTAGAGGAGCGACTTACTTACAGAATTCATTGCAGCCATTACGCCTGCCATATTTTAATTACATAATTTCTAAAGCTATGGAAAGGCAGGCTGACCATCTCAGTAGTAAAAATAGATACATGGTTGAAAGGTTCTTATCTTTGCCACAGATGCTTCTCCTCCATCTCCATTTTGGGTAACATGAGAGTGTCCTGTAAGAACCAAACACAGAGATTAATAAGGCACAGTCCTTGCCTCTGAGTAACTCAAGGTCAAGTGTAGGAAACTCATTCAATCCTGTAAAGGATCCCATCCTGAAATGCAGTCACTTTTCCCAAATCAAAGGCCAGAAGTATTGGCTAAAGTTGAAAAGAAGAACCCAGAAGACTTGCTTAAAACAGAAGTCATGTCAATTCTGGGTTGTGTTATGGCTACTCCTGAAGCCTTGAAATCAACAATGAAAGGGTTTCACAATTCAAAGACAGCAGAGCAGCTCATAAAATATTTGGCATAATTTTATTTCCTAGACATTTTAAGAAAGCCAACTTTCTCACAGGAGAGTAATTAATTGAAGTTTCTTTTGATTGGCATTCTAAATTCACAGAAACATTAGTAATCTGGATATCTGGATTACTAAAATAAACTAAAATAGATCATCTAGAATCCACAGACTAGATTAAACCAGATCCTGAAACACATACATAATTCTCTAAGGAATGTGGTACCTGGCAGTGACTGATTTGTGACCAATTATAGATATTTTAGTGGTTGCGTTTTGAGGGGGAACATAAACTCTTCTGATGTTACACTAAAGAAATACAACAAATATGGGTAGTGAGAGGCCCCAGGCTTGGATTGTTGTAGAGCACGGTGCATCCTTCACTCTGACACTTTGGAGTTTAGGAGAATGGCAGTGTCATTCTTTCCTTAATTGAATGTGGTTCAACAAATGGAATTCCCAAATAGGTTACTTCAACTATCGACTTCAAATATGATACTGGGGCTTGTAGGTTTATAGCTCATGAATGATAAACTCAAGTAGTGATAACTAGGCCTGGGGGCCTGCAAAGATGAAAGAAAATGAATCCCCAGAATTACTATAACTTATAAAATAGAACACTGGTGACATCTTGTGGTCATGTTTAGTAAGTTCACTCAATGACTAAAAATTCTGGAAAGCCAAAATGCAAAATTTTCCTTCCTCCCTCCCTCTCTTCCTTTCTTCCAAATATTGTTAAAGATATTTTCTCTAGGCTTTTAGATTCACTGCTCTTATCATCTGGAGATTTCATGAAAATGCTGCATCTACTCACATGAAAGCTCAATTACTATTAAACTAATAATACCATATGATTGCTTACCACCAAAAAGCACCAAGCAATTATTGTAGTTCTAGGAACTGCACACAACCTGCCTTTCAAGGACACATTAAAAGGTAGAATTTTTATAAAAGTGGTAACATGGACACAGGGGTCCTTCTCTCCTGGGAACTTCAGAATAGAACAAAGACATTTAATGAAGAGACTTCCAAAAACACTGAGGCTGAAGATGTTACTATAATGTGTGAGGAATATGAAGACAGAGTGCAAAGGAAACCAGATTCAAAAGTGATAAATGATCAATGGTACAGTCACGTTATCTAAATGTGACTAGATATATGCATTTGCTTTATTCATAGATTCCCAATAACAGTATATGAATGTATATATTAGCATTCAAAGATTGATTTCTTAACTAAAATTAACAATGTGACATGATAGTTTACATATATAAATATAAAATACATAAAAATCAAAAAGGAAATTCTGTTAACTAATATTATTCCTCCAAAACGAGAAAGAAAATATATCCACATGAAAATTTTACACATATTCATGGCTTGCATGTTGGAGTTGTAGATGGAGGTGGATAGAAAATGACTTGGGAACAAAATTTTCTGAATTTGGATTGACTAAATGAGACAACTCAGATCTACTTCCATGGAACACAGAAACTGAAAAGGCCTTCAGTAATCTCAAAATGTCACTTCACCACACTGTTATAGTCTCCTAAATTACCACAAACTCACCTTTTTGTACATTAATGAAAATTAAGACATATTCTAAGATTAATAACACAACTTGGTACACATCAAAGACCTGTTGCTAACTATCACCAATCTCTTGACTTGTTCTTCTTGCCTCAGATATAACTAAATTAGTCAAAGCATCTTCAGGTTTTGTATGAAGAAGGTTCACCTTCAAATTTGAAGACAGCACCTGCAGTTCAATCTGTACTGATAACTGAAAGCACTCCAACTCTACTAGTTGATTATTTAATCTTGAAATATTCTTTTCTCCTTGTGTTTCTTTTCACTTACCTAATGATCTCAATCCAGCTAACTCATGATTGCAGTTCTATAGTTTGAGAAGTATCTAAATCCAGAACAGATATCTGGATACTCCTGTACTAAATTCTGACTTTGTATTGTTTGTTTATGAAAAAAGACTATGCACTATCTTTAGTTTAGACTCCCAGGTGGAATCTACTCTTTTTTTTCCACACTGGATCAAAGGAATGTTTATTATAGCATTTATGGGCCTACCTCCTCCATTGGGATCTACTCTAACCAGAAACAAAACAGCTTTATAGGACCAAATTTGGGGCCTTCTTTCACACATGCCAAATTGCTGAGAGTCAAAAGGTAAACAAGTACACTGACAGGCTATATATGTGTTTGGAATAACCCATGACATTGTAATACTATGGGAACAGAACTTTCTTATCTTTCTTACATACCCTGACACATAAGGGTCACAAAAAACATGAATTAACAAATGCTTTGATGCTAAAAAGCACTGTGCCTGAAAGGTAGAAGCTGACTAAAGAGGAGAAGACATACTAAGACACATCCTAATGAATGAGCAAATCCTAGCAACTTCCAGAAGAGGGGAAAGAGTGATAGTTAAAGATATTACCAGGACAAGGAAGTAAAATGAGACTCACATCAGCAACAACACTGTTAGAAAACAATGGAAAGACAAATATCTTTAAATTTTCAAGACAAAACCTTTGAGCCTGAACTGTGATAACTGCCAATCATTTAAGTGAGGTACAAAATACTATGGCAGGCCAAGAGACCAGGAAATACTTTATTGCTAACTTTTTTAAACAGCAAAACTAGAAACTCATGTCACTGATGTCATGAGATGATCCAATGCCTGTATGATGAGATGAAGTGAGGTGAACAATGTACACACTTCATACAGTGTGAGGCTACTACTGCTCTGCTCACCAACATCAGAAGAAAGATAATCGGTTTTAGGTGATCCTGGATCAGAAAGCCGTGGCATGTTGATAGCTGGATGTCAGAAGCAGATGATGTCCATGATTGAGGATCTTTGAAAGTTGAAGTATTGTGTGCTAAAACTTTCTGGAAGAACATTAAAATTAGAAGTTGTTTTCTTTTTAACTCACCAAAGTGTTGTTGCAGACGTTGTAATTCCTTTCATGATCATTCAGGTGAATTTAATGTTGTCTTCCATCTGAGGATCGTACTCCATAATTTTCCCTTCAGTGTTTGTGGAATTTGAAACACTTGAGCACATTTTGGTAATGTCCACATCCCTGGTTCTGCTTCAGTTTCTTTTTCGTCTTTTCTTTCTCTGTAGATGACTGGTATGGTTTAGATAATAGTTGCCTCACAAAAGTTCATGTGTGAGACAATGCAAGAATGTTCAGAGGTAAAATCCACTAATCAGTGGATTAATCTGCTGTATAAATTAGCTGGGTGGTAACTGTAGGCAGGGTGTAGAAGAAGGAGGTCACTGGAGGCATGTCTTTGGGGTTTATATTTTGTCCCTGGTGAGTAGAGACCTCTCTCTGCTTCCTGGCTGTCATGGGCTGAGCTGTTTTTCTCTGCAACACCCTTCTACCATAATGTGCAGCCTCACCTCAGGTCCAGAGCAATAGAGTTGGCCACCTTTGGACTGAACCTCTGAAACCATAAGCCAAAAGAAACCTTTCCTCGTCGAAGTTGTTCTTGTCAGATCTTTTATCCACAGCAATGCAAGCCTGACTAAAACAATGACTCAATGAGTTTTTCTATCCCTCATTTTATAACAATTCATAATGGCCTTCAGTATGTTCTTCCATTTCTTCACCAAACATGTCAGCAAGTCCTTCTCTACCAAATTGTCTAGCTGTGTGAATGATTTTTCCTAACTCTTCCATTGACGCCCATGTAATTTTTAAAATCATTCACGACTTAGTAAGTTCTTCTAGCAGGCACTTACAATTTCTGGTTCTAATTCAGCCACTGAATATTTGGTGAATGTTATTGTGTCAGCAGTAGTAAATAATTTTCAGTAGGTCATTGTGTCCTGATTAGGTCTTCATCAAATGCTGAATGTGGTCAAATACCAGGTGTGTACAGTCCCAAGAAATCAAATAATGTCCTGGTCAAGGCATTGTACTTGGAGGTAAAATATAGCCTCATCATTTTTATTTCAGAGCAAACAGAATCAGGGTGACCAGGTACACTGTAAGAATTTTTTTCATTTCTGGAATGAAGCATTGAAGGAACAATACTATAAACATGGTGGCTATCAGCAACACTTTCTGATTATGTTACAAGAACACAGGTGAGTTTTGTTTTTGCTTTTGTGAGAACATGGGTTCTTCCCTTTGTATACTGTGTCTGTATTTATCATAAGCTCTACAGCATTGCTACATGATAGCAGAATTAATCTGTCCTGGTGCCTCCTTTGCACTTTTACAAATGTAGGTTCTATTGGGCAACTTCTTCAAGAAAAGCCTGATTTCATTCAACCGAAGACTTGTTGGATAGTATCATTGCCCTTTAATCAGCCTCAATTCTGCTGGAAATGTGACAGAAGCTTCTTCATTGGCAGGCTCTCCTATAATTTTTATATTTTTCAATCCCAACCTATTTCTGAATTTGTGTAACCATTCCTTATTTACAGTAAATGGCATATCACTTGTTGCAGGGAACCCTGAAGACTTCATATGGGCTCAAAGCTTTAGGTGCAATATGTTGTCAATGATTAGAATACATTTTCTGTTCATGTCTTTCTCCCACAAATTTAATGCCTAGAGACCTATCATATATGGTGGCAATAATTTTTGCAGTATAAGGTATAACAGTAAAACTAGTACAAATTCCTTTTTCCTTCTTCACAATTTTGGGAATAGAAAATTCATTCTTACTGTCGATCTTAGCAAGCTCAGACATATTTTTTATTTCCTAAGAACTTTCACATTTTCACTTAAAGGAAACACTTAGAGCCTCTTTTTGAATTCATATCTAAATTTCCATTTTCACCTTCATTTTGGGGGGATAATTAAGTAAAATAAGGGTTACTTGAATGCAAGCACTATGATACTTACAGTCTGATAACTGAGATAGTTCCTAAGTGAATAAAAAGCACAGGCAGTGAAGATTAGCTGGCCAAAGCAATGACTCATACTAGTGTGGGACAAAGTGGAGAAGTGTGAGATACACAATTTAAAACTGATGACTTGTTTATTTCCTGAATTTTCCATTTAATATTTTCACACCATGGTTGATAATGGGTAGCCAAAACCACAGAAAGCAAAACTGCAGATCAGTAGGGGCTACTGGTATTGAGTTTCTTGACTTATCGAGGATAACGTGTAGATTAACTCCTGTTACTGTTTCAAAAAGATAACCTGAGGGATGTTTGTAAAAATGAAAAGAGTTATAACTAGAATGACAGAAGTAGAATGTTTAATTTATAAAACACTGAAAGAAAAAAAGGAACAAAGAAAACTGGCAATCAAATCCCCTTGCCTTCTCCCAGGTCTAGCACTCCTGAGCTCATTGCTTCCTTTATTCGGCTGCTCCAGGGATTTAGATGTTGTTTTATACCGGGATGGGGAAGATCAGTCATCTCATAATAAGCTATGGATCATTAATCTGCTGGTTTATTCCTTACACCAGCTTTCAATCAATTCTACTTTTAGCTCCACCTGGCAACCCGTCTTTCAAAAGTAACTGGTTCTTTCCATTCCTGAACCTTAGCAGTTACTTTTTTAAAAGAAAGGAACCAAAGGAATTTTTCAAGATAGTGGAATAGAGGAGGTCGCTTTCCTGCTTGCTTCATGGTGTGAAATCAAGAAAACAGGCAGCTTCTCAGCAAGTTGGGTGAAAAAAAAAAAAAAGTGTGTGGGGGTGTGCTTTACTGGGAATTAGCACTGGACATTCAAAGCAGATCAAGGACTCAGGAGGTTGGATATAATAAACTAAGGAAGAAATCCTCAGCACTGCTGCCTCTGCTGCTACCAGCAGTGGCAGCAGGAGCGGTCCCCATGAACAAAGTGGAGGGATAAGGGAATTAAAGGATCCCTCATTTTTAGGAGGCCTGAGGCATGTCTGAGTACAGGGAGATCAGAGATCAAAGACACTGCCCAACTAACCTGAAAGGTGTGCTGCACAATATCCTTGTGTGGGAAAGAATCTGCATCTCTTGTGGCTGCTGAGGACAAAGGAAGGAACCATTTTACAGCTGCAGTGTGGGGGCTGGCAACTGGGGGAGCTGATTCCTGGCAAACCCAAGCTTGGCTAGAAATACAGACCTGGCAAACCCACACCACATGGAATAGAGTGTGCCTAAGAGATCAGGAGAAAATCAAACATGGAGAGAGGTTTACACAGGGGAATACAGGTTGTGGAAACCCACCAGGATCCCCCACCCACCTCCAGTCTGGTCGCTTGCAGGACTGGCTGGGAGAGGGGAGCCCAGCTGGGAATTTGAAAATGAAAGGGCGGGGACAGGAGTGATTGAGTTTGGAGAGAGAACCAGAGAGACCAGGAAATGTGGGCTTCATGGATGACAGAGAGGGTCAAGGATTGGTTCTTCCATCACAGGAGTGGAACCAAGGGAAGATTCCTGAATTCGCGTTCTTCTCAGAAGCACACAGATCCTTCTCTAAAATAGACCATATCTTAGGCCACAAAGCAACTCTTAGCAAATACAAAAATACAAAGTTGCATTGTATCAGATCATAATGGAATGAAATCAGAAATCAACAATAAAATAAAAATAGAAGCTACTCTATTATCTGGAGACTAAATAATATGCTATTGAATGAACAATGGATAGCAGAAGAAATAAGGAATGAAATAAAAAAATACTTAGAGGTAAATGAGAGTAGAACAAAACATATCAAAATTTCTAGGACCCTATGAAGGTGGTTCTAAGAGGAGAATTCATTGCTTTGAGCTCATTCATGAAAAAAAACTACAAAGTCACCAAATAAGTAACCTAACAGTACACCTCAAAGCCCTAGAAAAGCAGAACAAAACAACACCAAAAGCAGTAGAAGATAGGAAGTAATTAAATCAGAGTCAAAAGCAATGAAATAGAAACAAACAAAAATTCAAAAAAAATCAATGAAACAAACAGTTGGGTCTTTGAAAAAATAAATAAAATTAATAACCCTTAGCCAAACTAACCAAGAAAAAGAGGGAAAAACTCAAATTACTGAAATTCGTGATGAAAAGGAAATATCACCACAGATACTACTGAAATACAGATGATAAGCTTGAAAATTTATAATCCAATAAAATAGAAAATCTTGAAGACATTGACAAATTTCTGGAGAAATACGACCGACCCAAATTGAATCAGGAGGACTTAGAAAACTTAAACAGATCAATTTCAAGTAATGAAACTGAAGATGCCATCAAAAACCTCCCAACCACGAAAAGCCCAGGAGCAGACAAATTCTCAGCTGAGTTCTAACAGACCTTCCAAGAAGGACTAACACCAATTCTCCTTAAATTATTCCATGAAATAGGAAAGGAGGGAACCCTTTGAAACTCATTCTATGAAACTGGTAACATGCTAATACCAAACCCAGACAGAGATACATCAAGAAAAAAAATTCAGACCAATATCCCTGATGAACTTAGATGCAAAAATTCTTAACAAAATACTGACAAATTACATGCAAAAATATATTAAAAATATAGTGCACCATGATCAAGTGCGGTTCATCCTAGGGATGTAAGGTTGATTCAACATATGGAAATCAATAAATATAATTCATCACATTAATAGACTTGAAGAAAAGAATCACAGGATTGTCTCAACAGATGCGGAAAAAGCATTTGACAAAATACAGCATCCATTCATGTTCAAAACACTAGTAAAACTAACATACCTCAAAACTGTAAAAGTTATATATGTTAAACCCAAGGCCAACATCATTCTAAATGGAGAAAAATTAAAGGCATTCCTCTAAAAACCAGAACAAGACAGGGATGCCTTCCTTCACCACTTCTATTTGACATAGTCCTTGAAACTAGCCAGAGCAATTAGGCAAAAGAAATAAATTAAAGGACTACAAACAGGAAAAGAAGAGCTCAAACTATTCCTATTTGTGTATGACATGATTCTATATTTAGAAGACCCAAAAAAACTCCACCAGAAAATTTCTAGAACTCATAAACAAATTCAGCAAAGTGTCAGGATATAAAATTAGCACCCATAAATCAGTTGCATTCCTATGTATCAGTGATGAATCAACAGAGAGAGAAATTAGGAAAACCACCCCATTCACATTAGCCTCAAAAAAAAAAAAAAAAAAAAAAGAGAGAGAAAGAGAGAGAGACACGGGAGACCTCTACAATGAAAACCACAGAACATTAAAGAAAGAAATTGAAGAAGACCTTAGAAGATGAAAAGGTCTCCCATGTTCTTGGATATGCAGAATTAATATTGTCAAAATAGCCATACTACCAAAAGTGCTATATAGATTTAATGCAATTCCTATTAAAATTCCAATGAAGTTCTTCATAGAAATAGAAGAAGCAGTCAAGAAATTCATTTGGAAAAACAAAAGGCCCAGAGTAGCCAAAGCAATCCTTAGAAACGTGAAACAGGGCTGGGATATAGCTCAGCTGGTAGAGTGCTTGCCTTGCAAGCACAAGGCCCTGGGTTCAATTCCCACCACTGCAAAAAAAAAAAAAAAAAAAAAGAAGAACATGAAACAGGGGACATCACAATACCAGACCTTAAATTATACTACAGAGTTATGGAAGCAAAAACAGCATGGTATTGGCACCAGACACGAAGACCAATGGAACAGAATAGAAGACACACAGACAAACCCACATAAATACATTATCTCATACTATACAAAGGTGCCACAAAAATACATTGCAGAAAAGACAGCTTCTTCAACAAATGGTGCTGGGCAAATTGGAAATTCATATGTAGTGGAATAATATTTAATCCCTATCTCTCACCCTGTACAAAAATCAACTCAAAGTGGATGAAGGGCCTAGGCATTAGATCAGAGATGCTGTGCCTACTAGAAGAACAATCTGTCATGTTGGCTTAGGAACCAACTTCCTCAACAAGATTCCTAAAGCACAAGAAATAAAATCAAGAATCAATAAATGGGGTGGATTCAAACTAAAAAGCTTTTTCACAGCAAAGGAAACAATCAAGAATGTGAAGAGAGAGCCTAAAGAATGTGAGAAAAATCTTTTCCACCTGCACCTCAGATACAGCTTATATTCAGGATACATAAAGAACTCAAAAAACTTAACGCCAAAAAACCAAATAACCCAATCAATAAATGGGCAAAGGACATGAACAGGCACTTCACAGAAGAAATACAAATGGTCAACAAATATATGAAAAAATTGTTCATCATCTCTAGCAATTAGAGAAATGCAAATTAAAACTACACTGAGATTCCAGCTCACTCCAGTCAGAATGGCAATGATCAAGAATACAAGTAACAATAAATATTAGTGAGGATGTCGGGGGAAAGGTACATATTGCTGCTGGGACTGCAAATTAGTATAATCACTCTGGCAAGCAGTATGGAAATTACTTAAAAAGTTGGAATGGAACCACCATTTGGCCCAGTTGTCCCACTCCTAAATTTATACCCAAGGGACTTAAAATCAGCCTACTACAGTGATGCAGCCACATCAATGTTTATAGCAGTTCAATTCACAATAGCTAAGCTATGGAAACAAACTAGGTGCCCTTCAATAGACAAATGGCTAAAGAAAATGTGGTATATACACACAATGAAATATTACTCAACCATAATAAAGAATGATTTATGAGTTTTGCTGGTAAATGGATGGACCTGGAGACTATCATGCTAAGTGAAATAAGCCAATCCCCAAAATCCAAAGGCCAAATGTTCTCTCTGATATGTGGATGCTAACACATAATAAGGGGTTGGGGAGGGAAGAATAGAATTTCAGTGGATTAGAAAAAGGGGAATGAAGAGAAGGGACAGAGGATGGAAATAGGAAAGACAGTAGAATGAATTGGACATAACTTTCCTATGTTCATATGTGAATATATCACCAGTGAAACTCCACATCATGTACAACCATAAGAATGGGATCCTAATTAGAATAAGTTATCCTCCACGTATGTATAATATATCAAAACACACACTACTGTCATGTATATCTAAAAGAACAAATTTTTTAAAAGGCAACTTTCATACCTTCAGAATGTATGAATTACTTGCTAATTATTACTTGTCTTTTCCTGAAGATAGGTTTTATCTTTATCTGCCCTTAAAGGTCAGTTACTACTGTTTGCATCTCTGTTGTCTTCTGTCCCATTCCCTCTCCTGGATTTACATTTACAGAGCTCCTGATTAGAAACCTGGAATACAAAACCCAAGAAAACCAATGCAACAGATGACAGAACAAGTATTAATTTGGAAGCATAACTAAAGATTAGTGTGGACAAACATCCAGAAAATGGGGGGAGAAGTCACATAGGCTTGAGTTTTCTCTTTCATCAAAGAAAACTCCCCAGAGACCATAACCCTGGGCTGGGACAGAGAAAGTAATATAGCAGGAAGAGGGTCCTGGGTATTTGAGCCACTTCTTCATGTAACTCCCTGTGCCTCAGAGGTGCTCAACCAGACCCTGTATATATCACTTCTGTGTGATCATGGATTGTTGCTATGCACATCCGTGTTTATGGCTTACTGAACCAAACAACATCTAGGTGGGGGGGGGGGGTCCACTCATTTCACATGGTAACTTGGTTATAATTCTGATTTCCAGGATCCCATTGCTTCCCAGTCAATGTCCTCATTTTAATAGATCCCACAAGATTGGAAATTCAATTTGCATTGTAATTCAGTCACTCACAGAGTGATACTCTGGATTTGTTTTTCAGAAATCTCAGTCCTATGGATACTGGAAATAAGGATTTCCATAAGGGCAGGCATTGGAATTTCAGTTCATTCATGCAAAGCTTGAGATAAGAATTTGATGGTCTGACCTCATCCTTTTCTTTTCTTTACCCTCTCTCCAGTTTAATTAGGAACCAGTCAACCTTATTATACTACTTAGTTTGACTAATATATCTTAAGGCATCAAATACATAGTTATACCAAAGCTTACCTTTAATAAACACTGGATTAGGAGTATCCAATAACATGGTTTAAAATACCTACTGCAACATCATGACATGATCTTAACTATCTCTGCCCTCTTTACCACTGGAAACAGAATCATTAGTACCTTTAAATAAATCAGATTAAAGAACCAACTCCAGAAAACTCATATTCTATTCATAAAACTTGACCTTACGATTCCATTTCTCCAGCTGGGTGGTGATGCACACCTGTAATCCCAGCAACTCAGGAGGCTGAGACAGGAGTATCGAAAATTCGGGGATAGCCTCAGCAACTTAGTGAGACTCTGTATCAAAATAATTTTTTTTTTTTTTTACAAAGGGCTGGGGATGTGGCTCAGTGGAAAGTGTCCCTCAGTTAAAACTCCAGTACTAGCCCCCACCACCAAAAAAAGAAAAAGATTTCATTCCTCTAGAGTAACTCTTGATGCCAGAATATGTTAGTCAGAATCCTGCAGAGATATAGAACCAGTAGGATGTCTCTAGGTAGGTAGGTAGGTAGGTAGGTAGATAGGACATATATGGCACAGTTCAAGGATTTGCCTATACAGTTGTGGGGACTGACACAACCAAAGCCAATATTCATATAGCAGGCCAATAGGATGGAAATCCTTGGGTAGGAGCTGATGTTGCAATTGAGGTGGATTTTTTTTTTTTTCTCCAGGCAACATTGTGTGTGCTCTTAAGGCTTCTCAACTGATTGGATGAAGTCCGCCCACATTATGTAGGGTAACTACTTACTTAAAGTCAAAGAAAATTATGTTATAGAATTTAGTAAGATTACAAGATACCATCAGAGGCATAACCACCCAGATGAGCATTAGATTAAATGACTGGTTACTGTAGCCTAGTCAAATTGACCCAACAAAGTAACCAGCATATATGGGGACTGTTTTTCTTATTTCATTCAGAGTTTTATTTTTAGAGTGATATTTTATGAGTCATAAAATAAGTCACCTCTAATTCTGATTATCTTGAATGTTTTGCCAAATTAAATGAGATGTTGCAGAATGATAGGGTTTTTCATTATTCTATGCATCACAGAATATAAATTTGTCTAAATAATACAAGTTAAGACTAAAAGTTTGATAAAATTTCAAATTTAAATATTGTACAGTTATTGACCTTGAATGTTTAATTTTCTCAGGTCCTGCCTCACTTTTGTAGTGGCAATTTCAATAGTTTCTCACACAAACTTTGGTTTCAGTAAGTGCAGTAGGCTGAAAATTTTAAAACTTTGGCTCATATTCCACTCACTGAACACTTTGATTAGAGACAACTGGTTTTGAACAAATTGCAACAAAGATAAACAGGGCACTCATTTACAAACTAGTTCAATACCTTTGTAGGGCACTGCCCTGATTTTCAAAGTGCTTCTTCAAAGACTTAAACTTTTGTAAAAGAGAACTGATGTTGGGCAACAGGAAAAAAAGTACATATTAATCATGCTTAAACATTTTAAAATTCAAGGTTGGTTAATCATCAAATATTAAGACTTTAATTACTTTATCTATTAGCTCACTTTACTCCTTCATGTATTCCTCAGATGTTGGTTATTCATTCATATTTATAAGTGAAGGACAATTTTGGTGATTATGCAGATCATTGATAAATTTCCTATGCAATTAACTCTATCTCCAGTAGCCAAAACTGATTTCTTCTGCTCTCCTGGCAAACTGTGTAATTTAAATTTGTTCTTGATGCCTTATTTTAAGTGAACTGTTGTTGATAGCTGAACTAAAACAAACATGGATTGGTTTGCTATACCTTTGCTTTTTACTTTTAGATTCTACCATGATCTGGTTTACTGATGTGGATGACACAAGAGCGCTGAATTAAATTCTCATTTTAACATGTGGTTCAACCTGAAAGTCACCAAATGATAAACCATCTTTTTCCCCTGATCCTTTACAAATACTGTGACTAACACCGCCCTGTCAATATCAGAGGGCAGAGTGCTCACTGAGTATAAAGAAGTGTGCTCAGACACAAGTGGTTAGGAACAGCTCTTTGGAGGCCGGAAATCCATGATCAAGACACTGGCATGTTTAGTATCTGGTAAGGACCTGGTCTTTGCTTTCAAAATGGAACCATGTTGTTACATCCTATGGAGGGGACAAAAACTGTGTCCTCACATGGTGGAAGGTAATGGTCAAAGGGCATTGCTAGTTCCCTCTAGACTTTTTATAAGGATAATAATCTCACTCATGAGAGCTTAGCCTTACCAGCTATCAAAGTGGGGCTTAAGTTCCAATATATGAGTTTTGCAGGAATAAATATAGTAAAACCAGAGCAATTATAATCATAAAAGGGAGAGAGAGGTTATGTCTACTATGATACAAAATTCAGAATTCATAATAGAAAAACATTAGCTAATTCAAATACAAAAATAAGACAGGCAAACAGCAAAACGGGGGAGTGGGGAACAGTGAGGACATGTAACTATAATCACAGGTAGAGTAGTAACTTCTTTAATATATGAGTGGTTCCTATAAATCAAGAAGAAAATCTTAGCGCTCCAATAGGAAAATCAGCCAAAAGGAAATACACTAAGCAATAAATTCAAAATTAAACTAAAGATACCAATGGCACAAATCATTTTGCTGACATTGTGGGATACACTGCCGCAACACAACACCTCAGACATTGCTTATGAGGATATAAGATGATACAGCTTCTTTGCATATTAATTTCTCAATAGCTGTAAAAATTTTAAAGGACTTATCCTTTAGCCTAGTAAATCTACTCTAAAAATTATTTCACAGATGTGGTTTCTGTATACGGGTTAAATAAAAGACATTCATGAGCACTGCTTGTAAGAGCAAATGATTCTAAATCTATGGGTCCATCAAAATGATTCTTGCTAACTTGGGCTTCATCCATACATTGAAAAGCAGTGGGAGAGCAGTTGAAGAAAAAAGGTGAATCTAGATATGCTGACACGTTAAGATCCCCTGACATACTGGATGAAAAATGTAATCTGCATAACAACTTTTGAAATACTATTAATGAAAAGGGTACATTTTTAAATGTCTTTGATGTGCAGGGAAATTCATAGAAAAACATAGCTATAATGATTCACTTCCTTTGAGAAGAGAAATGGGATAGAAAGGTTTAGACTTTTGCACTTCCATTCTATGTACTCCTAATTTTTACAAGGGCAATGCATATAGCCATTACATTTGAAGCCAGAGAATAGCAATAGTAACTAAGTCAAATGTATGAGGTTCACAAAAGTCTTATCTGAAAACTGCTACTAGATGAACCCCAGGGATGAACCTCTAGTTGGGATACATAATGTATCTTTTCCATTTGTGTGCCTATAAATGGTCATTGAGGACCACTCAAATTCTCCGAGCAAATCATGAGTCCTTTAGGCCAGGCACACATTTGATCACCTTTGCAAAGTGTTTTCTTGTGTTCATCAGGGATTGACCAGCCGCCAACAAATCTCAGTTAAGGGAGGGTTTACCACGTGCTCTGGAAGGATGTCTCCAGCATCCGGGCGCGAGCAGCCCAAGCTCAAGGACTTCCTAGAATTTCTCCAGGAAACCGTCGGGTGGGTGGAGATGGGAGTGATTCTTTAACCTGCAGTCTCGCCTGAAAATATCTCCTGGGGCTCCCGGAAATGAGCCTTAGTTCCTCTAAGGTGGCGCCTCAGGCGGAGATTGAGACTCAGGTGGACCTAGAGTCTGAGGACACGGGGCCCCAGACTGAGAGCCCGCGGGAGACGCCGTCGGAGTCGGAGGGGAAGTCCGAGTCGGAGGGGAAGTCCGAGGCGGAGCTGGTGAAGGGGCCTGAACCCGACGCCCAGGGCTCCCAGGAGGCGCCCGAGACCCAGCGGTCGCCTCTCGACGTCTCGAAGCCGGAGTCCGAGGAGGTTAGGGTGTCCGACGAGAAATCCGAGTCACAACCGAGCTGGTCCTCAGAGTGGCTACCGCCGTTAAGGCAAGAAACCAAGCCGCTCCCGGAACCGAAGCCGCTCCCGGAGCCGAAGCCGCTCCCGGAGCCGAAGCCGCTCCCGGAGTCGAAGCCGCTCCCGGAACCCAAGCCGCTCCCGGAACCCAGGCCGCTCCCGGAACGGAGGCCACTCCAGCAGTCGCAGTGGCGCCGACACTCAGTGCGGACCGCCGCACGAGATCCACAGAGGGCGACTCAAGAGACTGAGGCTGTCCACAGAGCTCGCTGCCACACCAACTGCCTGGAGGCGCCGCTCTCCCGCGCCTTCGAAGGGCTGGGATGGTGGGTGGGTTCGCACCCCTGGATCTTCCTGCTGTTACCCATCCTGCTGACGGCCGCCCTTGGCATCGGCTTTATTTACCTGCCCAAGGACGAAGAGGAAGATCTCGAGGAGCAGTACACTCCGATTGGGAGCCCAGCCAAGGCCGAGCGGAGATTTGTGCAGGGACATTTCACCACCAATGACTCATATCGCTTCTCCGCTTCCAGGAGCAGCAGCGAGACCAATTTCGCTTCACTTCTGGTGGTCTCCCGCAGCCGAACACTGCTGGAATCAGAGATCTTTGAGGAAATTAGTAGATTGGACCAAGCAGTGCAGACTCTGACTGTGACCAAGGAAAATGGAGACCAGATCGACTACAAAGAGGTGTGTGCCAAGTTCAGGACCCTCTGTGTGCCCTCCAACCCACTCCTGTACACCTGGCAGAGAGACAAATCCCTCGACCTGAAAAAATTCACCTTCCCCGTGCATAAACTTAACCACCACTTCATCTACCTGGCTGGCCTCTTTGGTGGAAATATTTTAGGTGATGCCACGGGAACAAACCAGTTACTTATGGAGAGCAAAGCCATGAGGCTGTTATACTTCCTAAAGACAGAACTCAAGGAGGACAGCGAGCGGAGCAAGGAGTGGCTGGCTCATTTTCTGGATGAATTTTACAACCTTAAGGAGAGGCTGGCTTTAAAAAATATCAAGGTACAGGGAGGCGGAGAGAAGGTGGGAGGTATGGGGAAGGCTTATTGGAAGGACAGTAACAATAGCGCTTCCTATTTGAGGAGGACAGTGACTTAAAGCTGGGTTTGCTCTGCAGCACTTGGCACTTAATCACACTTTCTTAAATAAACACTGATGGATACCATAAATCATAAATCCTTGGTAACATTCTGGCCCCATAACACAAATCATATGTTTAGGGTTCACATTTCATTTTGGATTTGTTTTTCTAATCAAATTACCTTGAAAATATTACTTTCAGTCAGTCTTTTCTGATTTCTGGGAACACCCTAAAATTTGTTTGGCGCTCATTGGGATTAAAAGACAAATGATCATTTGAGGGAAGTTTCATGGTGTTAAGATAACTAGCTCAGCATTTTTCAACTTAGGACACAGCACCCAGTTTAGTGTAAGGCATATGGTAAGTGTTCAGTAATTTTGGCACCAGCAACGCTGGTGAAAGTGGGAGACCTACTGAAAAGAGCCTTTGAAGACCAGGCCTTGAAATAATGCTCTTGCAAGTAAAATAATAAAAGATACCAACCTAGTAAAAATTTAGAAAAAGCCACAAATTTCAGTTAAGGAAGACAAGATTTCACAACTTATATAACATTCAGTTTGGGTATATTCAGTTTTAAAAGTTTGTTTAGAAAGCACAACAGATTTTATGGGAAGAAGCAAATCTATATTATCTTCTCTATTCTAAAATTATAACCCATGATTTTTTGGTATTTGCTGAATTCACATGTTTCTATGAATAAGCTAAAGTATTTCAATCGTGTTTGTAACTCATACACAAATATGGAAATTGAAAGTTATTTACCTAAGTATATTTTTGTGGCAGGTGGTCCACTTTACATCGATTTCCAGACAACTGGAATTTGAGGCAACTTCTATGACAGTGGTCCCTTTGTTTCACTTGGCCTACCTTCTAATCATAATATTTGCAATTGTATCATGCTACAGGTAAAACACTTTTATTAGTTTTATATTTCTTACTTTGGAAAAAAAATTGTGATAAAATATATGTAACATAAAAGATGCCATTTTAGTGATTTTTATAAGTACAATTAATGACATTAATTATATACACACTGCCTTGCAACCATCTATTTCCAAATTTCTCCATCACTTCAAACAGAAACTCTATGCCCATTATGTGATAATGCACTGTAGCTCCCTCCTCCCAGTCCCAGTTAACTTTTCATCTAAATTCTATCTCTATGAATTTGCCTATTCTGGAGACTTGTCCTTTTCTGATTGGCTTATTTCATTTAACATAATGTTTTCATCTATCTTATAGCATGTATCAGAACATTCCTTTAAATGGCTGAATAATATGAGTCCTTCAACTTTGTTCATTTTCAAGATTATTTTGGTCATCTGCAGCTCCTTGCAATTCCATAGAAATTTGAGAACTGGTTTCTCCACTTCTCAGGAAAAAAGGAATTATGATAGGAATTGTGTTGAAAGGTAGATTGTTTAGGGGAGGATTGACATTTTAGCAATAAATGTCATAAACTATCCATCCTGTCCATTTATTTATGTCTTTAGTTTTTTTCACTAATGTTTGGTACTTTCAATGTACAAGTCTTTCACTTGCTTGGATAAATTTATTCCTGACATTGTATTCTTTTAGATCTATTTAAATGTAATTATTTTCTTAATTTATTTTTGGATTTTTCATTGCACATGTATAGAAACACAACTGGGTTTTGTGAGTTGATCTTGTATCTTGCAGCTTTGCTGATTTGTTTATTAACCCTGGTAGTTGTCTTGTAGATTCTTTGGGTTGTATATGGGATCATATATTCTGTGAAAATGGATATTAATATTTCTTTCTTTCTAATTTAAATACCTTTTTTTCTATTTCTTATCTAATTGCTTGGGCTGAAACTTCCAGTACAGTGTTAAATATCAGCAGTGAAAGCAAGCATCCTTGCCTTATTCCTAATCTTAAATGAAAATCTTCCCATCTTTCAGTCTTGAACATGATGTTAGCTTTGAAATTTTCATAAATGTCCTTCTCATTTGGAGAAATTTCCTGTCTATTCTTAGTCTTTGAGTGTTTTTTATCATGAAAGAGTGTGGGATTTAGTCAAATGCTTTTTCAGCATGTATTGAGAAGATTGTGTATTTTCCTTTGTTCTACAAATGTGATGTTTTATGTTGATTGGTTTTCTTCTGTTGAATCTCCCTTGCATTTCTGGCATAAGTCCCACTTGACTATGATATATAATTATTTCTATTATGTTCTTGTGTTTGCTAGAATTTGTTGAGGACTTTTGTGTCTATATTAATAAGAGACAGTGGTGTAATTTCCTTGTTATGTCTTTGGTTCTGATATCAGTATAATGATGGTGTCCTAGTATGAGTGAGGAAGTGTTCCCTCTGCTTCAACTTTCTGGAAGCATTTGAGAAGGCTTAGTGTTAATTCTCTTTGGATGTTTGGTAGAATTCACTAGTGAAACTATGTAGTCCTGGACTTTTTTTTTCCCCAGGGTTGGGGGTACCAGGGATTAAACTCAGGGACACTCGACCACTGAGCCACATCCCCAGCCCTATTTTGTATTTTATTTAGAGACAGGGTCTCACTGAGTTGCTTAGCACCTTGCTTTTGCTGAGGCTGGCTTTGAACTCAAGATCCTCCTGCCTCAGCCTCCCGAGCTGCTGGGATTACAGGTGTGTGTCACCATACCTGTCCATCCTAGACTTCTCTTTTTGGGTGTTTTTTGATTATTGGTTCAATTTTCATTACTATGTCTGTTGAGATTTTCTATTTCATTTTGCATCAGTTTAGGTTGTTTGCATGTTTGTAGTAATTTGTGCATTTTGTTTAAGTTACCTGATTTGTTTGCATACAATTGTTCATAGTATTATAAAAGTTTTTATACTTCTTTAAGGGTAGTAGTAATGTCTCTACTTTCCTACTGATTTAGCTACTTGCGTCTTCTTATATTTTCTTTGTTGTCCAAAGTAAAGTTTAATCAAGTTTATTGATCTTTTCAAAGAACCTACTTTTGATTTTATTGATTCTATTGCTTTTTTATTCTTTTTTTCTTTTCTAAATCTTTCAATCTTTCTTGCTATGGTCTGAATAGTTGTGTCTTCCCAAAATTCTTATGCTGAAAGTTCCCCTTAGTGATGGGGAGATGACTAGACAGAGATTAGTGCCCTTGAAAAAGAGGTCTAGGGGAGCTTGTTAGCCCCATCAATGATGTGAAGACAGAGTGAGATGGTGCTTGTTTAGTCAGCTTTTTCACTGCTGTGACTAACAGACCTGACAAGAACAATTTTAGAGGAGGAAAGTTTATTTGGGGGCTCATGATTTCTGAGGAGTCAGGTGTCAGTGTCAGTCCATAGTTGGTTCCATTCCTTAGGGCTTAAGGTGAGGCAGAATATCATACTGGAAGAGTGTGGTGGAGAGAAGTGGCTCAAGACGTAGCACCAGGAAGCAGGGAGAGAGAGAGAGAGACTCACTAGATACAAAATATATACGCCAACGGCATGCCCCCCATGACCTACCTCTTCCAGCCATATCCTGCCTGCCTTTATTTACCACTCAGTTAATCTCAATTAGGGGATTAATTCACTGATTGGTTTAAGGCTCTCATAAACCCATCATTTCACCTCTAAGTCTTCTTGCATTGTCTCACACATGAGCTTTTGGGGGACACCTAATATCCAAACCATAACACTAACATGTAGTGTCTTAGGGATACACTAACATGTATCTTAGGGATTGTTCTATGTGCATTTGATATGAATGTATATTATCCTATTGTTAGGTTGAATTTTCTACATATCTCTGCAGATTCTAATTGGTCTGTATGTTCTTCATTTTCTCTATGTCCTTATTGGACTTCTGCCAAGATGTTTTATTCATTATTAAAATTGGTGTATTGAATTTTCCAACTATTAGTATAGAACTCTCTCTTCAGTTACTATGTGTCTCTGTACTTTCACTCTGTCTTTAATCTAAAGTGAGTCTATTATAGACAGCATATAGTTGGATGTCATGTTTTATCCATTCTGAGAATGTATGTCTTTTTTAAAAATCTTATTTGTGTTGACAGACCTTTATTTCATTCATTTTTTTATATGTGGTGCCAAGAATTGAACCCAGTGCCTCACACATGCTAGGCAAGCACTCTACCACTAAGCTATAACCCCAGCCCCCGAGAATGTACGTCTTTTGATTAGAGAATTTAATCCATTTACATTTGAAGAAATTGCTTCCCCTCCACCCCTGCATTATGCTTTTTTCATGTTTAGTTAATATTCTGCTAGGGAGCTGTTTTGATTCCCTTCCCATTTCCTTTTATGATGTTTCTTAGAGATTTATTTTAGGGTTACTGTGGAGATTAGTTATAACATTCTAAATTTAAAACAATCTACGATCACACCACTTGAAGGATGAGAAATGTGTTGTTAGGCAATTTGATTGTTGTGCAAACATTACAGAGTATCCTTACAAAAACTTATATGGTATAGCCTATTGCTCCCTGGCTATAAACTAAATAGCGTATTACTACACTGAATACTATAGTCAATTGTTACACAATGGTTAGTATTTGTGCATTCAAACATACCTTAACATAGAAGAGGTACAGCTGAAATGTGATATAAAAGATAAAAATATTATACCTGTATAGGGCACTTGCCATAAATAGAGCTTTCAGGTCTGGAAGCCGCTGTGGGGAGTCAGGGTAAGAATGGTGAGTGAATGTGAAGGCCTCGAACATACTACATTATAATTTTTTTTTCTTTTTTGAAGCCAGGGTTTGAACTCAGGGGCACTTGGCCACTGAGCCATATCCCGAGCCCTATTTTGTATTTTATTTAGAGACAGGGTCTCACTGAGTTGCTTAGGGCCTCGCTAAGTTGCTGAGGCTGGCTTTGAACTCGCAATTCTCCTGCCTCAGCCTCCTGAGTTGCTGGAATTACAGGCGTGCGCCACCACGCCCGGCTACTACATTACTATTAATGTTTAAAACTCAGTACACTTACCTTATGGTAAATTTACAAAAATAAAACAAAAAACCAATTTGGTACTGTATTAATCTTAGCTGACTGTAACATTTTACTTTATAAACTTTTTATTTAAAAATTTTTGACTTTTGTGATAACACTTAACCAAAAACAAATAGATTCTACAGGTATACAAAAATATTTTTTCATTTATATCCGTATTCTAAAATTTATTTTGTATTTTTAAACTATTTTTCTTAAAAATGAATACACACACACTAATCTCGGTCTTCAAAGGGTCAGGATCATCAATATCACTTTCTTTCACTTCTATATCTTGTCTGACTGGAAGGTCTTCAGGGGCAATTGCATCCAGGGAACTGTCGCCTCCTATGATAACAGCTCCTGAAGAGCTTGCCAAAAGCTTTTCTTGAGGAGGTATCCTTTTTTCAGAAATATATCCACCGTGGTTTGCTTGGTTTGTTTCTTTTTCTCCCCATCATTAATTGCTTGTAAACAGATAATGCACTATGTACATTCCTCTCTATTAACAAAACCTTTTGGTACTGGGATCCAAATTCTCTTTTTAAGGAGTTTGTTGAGGTCTGCAAAGCTTCTACTAAACTCTTCATTAGGAGTTTTTTGGGCGATTCTTTCTCTTTTCCTGTAGTTTCCTTTTTTCTTGTGTCTTCTTCAGCTGTGTGTCCACTAGGTGACAGGAATTTTTAGCTGTTTTCATCTTGTGGATCCATCATCATATATGCAATTTCCCATTGACTAAAATATTGTTAGCCAAAACATCTGGGGCACATGACTGCATATTGAATTGTTACCAATTTAACCCCCAAAACACAAAAATTCTCTCTTACACATTTCTGTCCTCTCCCCTTTTATTGTTCCCAAATATATCTTTATTCATTGTATGCCCAGTAACATAAAGTAATGATGATTTTTATGTATTTGTCTAATAAACTCTATAGGAAATGTGGAGGTACCCCCTCAAACATAGTAGTACTTGTTTTTTATATTTATCAATGAGTTTATCTTTCATTGAACTTAAGGGTTACTGTTTATTGTGGCTTTCTAAATTCCACAGTGAATAAGATTGTTTCTGGATGTCCTGAATTCCCAGAGACATGCATCTTTTTCTTCAGATAGCCTTTTGTATGTTTGGACTCTAATATTTTGCCCCAGGCATCTGAGGCGTGTGGATTCAGCTTGCATAGTTTTCCAGCTCTTTCAGCCTGAGTTATAAGTTAGGCAGAACATAGAGGAATGCCTTGCATCCAGGTAGCCCCAGACAGGTTAGAACAGACATAGGTCACATTTTGTGAATAGGTCGTCTCAGCTCCCTCCAGATCCATGGAAATAGTCCTACCATGGTAACGTGGGATGTCACCACATTAATCCTGCTATTTGAGACTATTGCCACTTGCATTTTTATACCCTTGACACTTTAAGACTTTACCATTTAAAAGACTGCCACTTCACCAGGGAGAGAGTAAATATAGTATGTGAAATTACTACAAAACCTGTTTTGAAGTGCCCTTTTTGGATTCTTTACTCACTTGGTGACCTGTTTTGACTACTTTCCGGGGTTCACAAAATTGGTTCTAACAGCTTCAGCTTATTTTTGATGCTTCTGTGAGGAGATGAGAGCTTCCTCCTCTACCATTTTGCTGATATCTAATGCTAAACTCTTAATTTTTAAGCCTGATGACTTTTGAAATTTTGCCCTTCAGCAATAGGGAACAGAAAAAAACCGAAGCTCGTTTTGTTTGATTTGGTGTATGTTTATTGCCTTATATATGTATCAATTATGATTAATCACTTCATTTGAAAGGCAGGTAGGTTGATAATACCGAGAACCAAGTCCTATTTCTACTATAAGTTTGAAATAGTAATTTTGACTACATAAAAACAAAGCTGTTACTTAATTGATTTGGGTATTTCCATTGTTCTTATGTGAGTACTTTGTTAAGCACTTAAAAATTGAACTGGACATGGTTTGACTTCCTGTGATTAGAAAGCTAAAATTTGAAAGATAGCAGCAAGCAGTAGAATGTTTAGAAGGAACCTCACAGGTTATATGATCCAAGTCATTCTCATATCAGTCCCCCAAAGAGATTTTTTTAATTTAATTTATTTATTTTGATTCATTGTACACAAATGGAGTACAGCTGTTGTTTCTTTGGTTGTACACAAAGTAGAGTCACACCATCTGTGCATCCATATACGTACACCGGGCAATGATGTTTGTCTCATTCTGTTATTATTCTTACCCCCAACCCCGACCCCACCCCTCCCTGCCCTCTATGCAAGCTATTCTTCCTCCATTCTTGCCTCCCTTCCACCCCGCATATGCATCATCATTCACTTATCAGAGAGATCATTCGGCCTTTGGATTTTTGGGATTGGCTAATCTCACTTAGCATGACAGTCTCCAGCATCATCCATTTACCTGCAAATGCCATAATTTTATTCTTCTTTATGGCTGAGTAATATTCCATTGTGTATATATACCAGTTTCTTTATGTATTCATCTATTGAAGGGCATCTAGGTTGGTTCCACAATCTAGCTATTGTGAATTGAGCAGTTATAAACATTGATGTGGCTGCATCACTGTAGTAATCTGATTTTAAGTCCTTTGGGTATAGGCCAAGGAGTGGGATAGCTGGGTCAAATGGTGGATCCATTCCAAGTTTTCTAAGGAATCTCCACACTGCTTTCCAGAGTGGCTGCACCAACTTGCACTCCCACCAGCAATGTATGAGTGTACCCTTTTCCCCACATCCTCGCCAACACCTGTAGATGCCTGTATTCTTAATAAAAGACATTCTAATTGGGGTAAGATGAAATCTTAAGGTGGTTTTGATTTGCATTTCTCTTATAACAAGGGATGTTGAACATTTTTTCATAAATCTGTTGCTTGTAGATCTTCTTCTGTACAGTGTCTGTTCATTTCCTTGGCCCATTTATTGATTGGGCTATTAGTATTCTTGGCTTAAAGATTTTTGAGTACTTTGTAGATTCTGGAGATTAGTGCTCTATCTGAAGTGTGTGGGGCAAAGATTTTTCTCCCATTCTGTAGAATCTCTCTTCACATTGCTGATTGTTTCCTTTGCTGAGAAAAAGCTTTTTAGTTTGACTTTATCTCAATCATTGATTAATGCTTTTATTTCTTGTGCTTTGGGAGTCATGTTAAGGAAATCTGGTCCTAGGCCAACATGATGGAGATTTGGACCTATTTTCTCTTCTGTTAGGTGCAGTGGCTCTGGTCTAATTCCTAGGTCCTTGATCCATTTTGAGTTGAGTTTTGTACAGGGTGAGAGACATGGGTTTAATTTCATTTTGCTGCAATGGATGTCCACTTTTCCCAGCACCATTTGTTGAAGAGGCTATCTTTCTCCATTGTATGTTTTTGGCTCCTTTGTCAAGTATGAGATACCTGTATTTATGTGGGTTTGTCTCTGTATCCTCTATTCTGTACCATTGATCTATCTGTCTATTTTGGTGCCAATACCTTGCTCTTTTTGTTACTATTGCTCTGTAATATAGTTGAAGTTCTGATATTGTGATACCCCTGCTTCGCTCTTCTTGCTAAGAATAGTTTAGCTATTCTGGGTCTCTTATTCCTCCAAATGAATTTCATTATTGCTTGCTCTAGTTCTATAAGATCGGTCATTGGGATTTTAATTGGAATTGCATTGAATTTGTATAGTGCTTTTGGTAGTATGGCCATTTTGACTATATTAATTCTGCCAATCCAAGAACATGGGAGATCTTTCCATCTTCTCAGACTTTCTTTAATTTCTTTCTTTAGTGTTCTGTAGTTCTCATTTTAGAGGTCTTTCACCTCTTTTGTTAGATTGATTCCCAAGTATTTTTTTTTTGAGGCTATTGTGAGTGGGGTAGTTTTCCTAATTTCTCTCTCAGAGGATGCATCACTTACTAATAAAAATGCACTAGATTTATGAGCATTAATTTTATATCCTGCTACTTTACTGAATTCATTTATGAGTTCTAGAAGTTTTCGGGTGGAATTTTTAGGCTCTTCTAAATAGAGAATCATGTCATCAGCAAATAGGGACAGTTTGAGCTCTTCTTTTCCTATTCATATCCCTAGAATTTCTTTGGTATGTCTAATTGCTCTGGCTAGAGTTCCAAGGACGATGTTGAATAGAAGTGGAGAAAGAGGGCTTCCCTGCCTTGTTCCAGTTCTCAGGGGGAATGCTTTCAATTTTTCTCCATTTAGAATGATGTTAGCTGTGGGCTTAGCATAAATGGCCTTTACAATGATAAGGAACGTTCCTACTATCCCTATTTTCCTAGTGTTTTGAGCATGAAGGGTTGCTGTATTTTATCAAAAGGCTTTTCTGCATCTATGTGGTTCTTGTAAGTCTGTTGATGTGGTGAATTACATTTATCGATTTCCGGATGTTGAACCAACCTTGCATCCCCAGGATGAAACCCACTTGATCATGGTGCACTATCTTTTTAAAATGCTTTTGTATGCGATTTGCTAAAATTTTGTTAAGAATTTTTGCATCTATGTTCATTAGGGATATTAGTCTGAAATTTTCTTTCCTGGATGTGTCCTTCTCTGGTTTTGGTATCAGGGTGATATTAGCTTCATAAAATGAGTTTGGAAGGGTTCCCTCCTCCTCTATTTCATGAAATACTTTGAGGAGTATTGGAATGAGCTCTTCTTTGAAGGTCTTGTAGAACTCGGCTGTGAATCCATCTGGTCCTGGACTTTCCTTTGTTGGTAGGCTTTTGATGACTTCTTCTATTTCCTTGCTTGAAATTGATCTATTTAAGTTGTGTATGTCCTCCAGATTCAGTTTGGGTGGCTCATATGCCTCTAGGAACCTGTTGATGTCTTCCAGGTTTTCTATTTTGTTGGAGTATAAATTTTCAAA
>JAJEJO010004664.1:952840-974498 GCA_020662805.1 Glaucomys volans
TGGTGTAAAGATTTTTGAGTACTTGGTAGATTCTGGAGATTAGTGCTCTGTCCGAAGTGTGTGTGGCAAAGATTTTTTCCCACTCTGAAGGCTCTCTCTTCACATTGCTGATTGTTTCCTTTGCTGAGAAGAAGCTTTTTAGTTTGACTCTATCCCAATCATTGATTCGTGCTTTTATTTCTTGTGCTTTGGGAGTCATGTTAAGGAAATCTGGTCCTAGGCCAACATGATGAAGATTTGGAGCTATTTTCTCTTCTATTAGGTGCAGAGTCTCTGGTCTGATTTCTAGGTCCTTGATCCACTTTGAGTTGAGTTTTGTACAGGGTGAGAGATATGGGTTTAGTTTCATTTTGCTGCATATGGATTTCCAGTTTTCCCAGCACCATTTGTTGAAGAGGCTGTCTTTTCTCCATTGCATGTTTTTGCCTCCTTTGTCAAGTATGAGATACCTGTACTTATTTGGGTTTGTCTCTGTGTCCTCTATTCTGTACCATTGATCTACCTGTCTATTTTGGTACCAATACCATGCTGTTTTTGTTACTATTGCTCTGTAGTATAGTTGGAGGTCTGGTATTGTGAAACCCCCTGCTTCGCTCTTCTTGCTAAGGATAGCTTTAGCAATTCTACCCCATTCACATTAACCTCAAAAAAAATAAAATTCTTGGGAATCAATCTAACAAAAGATGTAAAAGACCTCTACACTGAGAACTACAGAACACTAAAGAAAGAAGTTAAAGAGCATCTGAGAAGATGGAAAGATCTCCCATGTTCTTGGATAGGCAGAATTAATATTGTCAAAATGGCCATACTTCCAAAAATGCTATACAAATTTAATGCAATTCCAATTAAAATCCCAATGATGGACCTCATGGAAATAGAGCAAGCAATCATGAAATTCATTTGGAGGAATAAGAGACCCAGAATTGCTAAAGCTATCCTTAGCAAGATAACTTAATTTGAACTTGCTACATGGGATTGCCCTTAATGGGGAAGAGGGACTTGCTAGCTCTCCCCTACCACTTCTCTTTTTCTCTGTCTTGGCTGACCTGGGTTGTGAGTTGGAGCATGCTCAAAGAGTGGAAGAAACAGAATGAAAAAATTCTTAAGACATGGATGCTGCATGACGGTCTATTATATACTTTCTCTGAGCTTGAATAAAAATGATCTTTCTGTGAATGTTTCTGTAAGTTCCTTGAACATTTCTTGTTTCTCTTCTTCTGGATCACTGAGGGTCTCTTATCTATGTTCTGAGTAAAGCCTCCTAGATAGTCCCTGAGACATATTCCATTCTGCCTGTCTCAACCCACACATATGAAGGTTATACCTTGCATATGTGCATTTACCTGATGACAGACCCTTATTCAAACATGTTTCAGGGTTCCATATTTATTATCTTCCATTGAAATCACTTGAATAATAAAATGTTTTCAAATTTTATGATCCAAATGAACTTCATTACAGTTCACACTGTAGCAGGTAGTGGAACATTGTGCTTTCAGGGCATTTCAACGTTGTGTGATTTTCTGGAAATGACAAAACCTGCACCAAATATTAGATCAACTTGATAAAACCTGAAAACCCTTCTTAACACTCTGTTAGCTTTTCTTAACTCATCATAAATACCACTACCTTTCAAGTGAGATGTAGATGCCTTGCCAAGCATAAACATGATTTTCTAAATGTAATAAATTCTAATTTGGACTATCCCTACTAAGTAAATAGAAAATTTGAAAAATTGGCTATTTTGCTGCTGTTTTTTATGTACAAATCTACCTGTGTTTTGGAATCACATGACACAATTTTAGACACAAAGATTCTGCACCTTCACTGCAGAATATACATAAATATACTGATTTGGAATCTAGAGTTGGGTTCCAGGAAGCTTAACATTCTAACACTCCTCCTTGGTGGTTCTGATGAACTGTTTAAACCAGGATCCTCCTTGGGGACTAAGATATCTGCACGCATATTTATCAAATGCCTTCAGTGTTCTGCTTTGAAAGCTTTCCTTCCATCATCTATTGAACTTTAAAAGAAAGGTCATTTAGAGACTTAAGTCAACATATCAACATAACAACTAGTCAAAGACACTACAACCAACAATATACTTCACTCCCTTCTTCCCTAAAAATTTCACACCAAAAAAAATATTTTTTTTCCCAGGAAATCAGGAGGAGGAAAGGGAATGAGCATGACATATATAACTTTTATTTTTACTGATCTTTCTGATTTATTCATCTTTGTTCTTAAACTCCTATAAATCAATATTGATGTTTTTAGGAAGTACTCATTCTAATAAAATTTTATTGTAAAAAAACATTTTAGTAGTGGCCCTGGAATTTATATGTATAGGTGTTTGTTATGTGAGTTGCTTTGAGACTGAATTGAATTCATAGCAACAGCAGATTGGGAGAAAGTGACATACAGCCTCAATGTAGGAATTTTATGTGAATTAGAAATTTTAGGTATTTAAATGTGATCTTGCCTGAAGAAGGTCGGCAGTCATATTCCTACTGTTTTGGAATTGCTGGCTCCTTAGTTGTCCCTCTTAGATTTCCAATCCAAACTTGGTTTGTCTCCCTTACTAAAGTATCTGGAGGCAGATATCCACTATTTGTTTTGAATCAATTTTCAGCAAGTAAAATCTAAAACCAAAGGTTATTGCCAATATTTTGTAATGTAATGTTGTGGTTATAGGGGAGAAAAAGCCCTGAATCTCCTTACTTTTGCTTGTCTGACAAGGAAATAGGCACTGGTTGAGTCATTCAATATATGGTATGTTTTAACCTTTTTTATCTAAATTAGTAGCAACTTTTCCATAGACCCCACATCACCAGTAGAGGAGAATCCTGAAAACGATTTAAAACAATGCTTTCATACATTTTGTTTACCACAATATGCACTGAACTAGTTTTGAAATGCAGGAACTGTTTAGTATTGTGTTATGGCTTCCTGGAGTTCAGGGTGAGTGAAAATATAAATGGATTTGTGTTCTGTCTCTGGTATAGCTTGCCCTGTGTCACAGTCTGATATGATTTGAGTGTGTTCCTCCAATGGTTCATGTACTGGAAGGTTGGTCCCAGTGTGGCAGTGTTAAGAGGTGGTAAGATCTTTAAGAAGGGGGACTTACCCTGGCACAGTGGTGCACACCTGTAATTCCATCCATTTGGGAGGCTGAGGTACAAGGATCACAAGTTTGAGGCAGTATGGGCAACTAAGTGAGACCCTAACCCCCCAAAATAAAAATAAAAAACACTGGATTGTAGCTCAGTGTTAGAGGACTTGCCTAGCATGCACAAGGTCTTGGATTCAATCCCCAATACAACACAATGATAGATAGATAGATAGATAGATAGATAGATAGATAGATAGATAGAAAGAAAGAAAAGGAGTGGGGTCTAGTGGAAAGTGGTTAGGTGATTGTGGGTGCCACACTCAGAAGAGAGAATAATGTTGTTCTCATTGGACTCTTCTAGTTCCTGAGAGCAAGTTATTATTAAAAGAGCAAGCCTAACTAACCCTTGAATCTATCTGGTTTCCGGTCTTGCCATGTGCACTTTCCCTCTCACATTTACTCCCACTATGATGCCATCCACCATGTTATTACACAGTGAGGGGAGCCTTGCCAGTATCCCATCATGCCCTTAGACATCCAAAACTGTGAGCTAAATGAACCTCTTTTCTTTACAAATTACCCAGCCTCCCATATTTTGTTATAGAAAAAAAGAGACTTAGATACATTCTATCCTTCCATTAACTATTATATTCCATTCACACCCATCTGAAAATCAGAATGGAGTTAACGATCTTCTGTGCTTCAGTAAATATTTGAAATCCTGAAATGTTAGTCCATGTATTATTGTTTGGCTTGCTACATAAAAATCACCCAGGAGAGTTTGGTAAAAGTACAGAGTTCCAATGTTTCTGTCCTATACCCCCTTTTCTGTCATTCAGTCCGGGATAGTACCTAGGAATTTAAAGAAATTCTGCAGACAACTGTGGAAATTATTGTCCCAGAGGTTTCTGACTTTTTGTCCAATTCAAGAATGTTATCAATTGATGGAATTTCAGTATGGAAGCTACCACCGCAAATTCCATGATTTTTCCCTCCAAATTTGCAGGTTTGACTGTGTACGAAACAAAATGTGGGTTGCAGTCTTTGGAGTGGTTTCTGTTGCCTTTGCAGTGGTGAGCGGCTTTGGCCTGATGTTGTACATTGGGGTGCCATTTGTGATCATAGTTGCAAATTCACCATTTCTTATTCTCGGTGAGTAAAACAAAATGTGAGGCTACACATTGTGTATGTAGTGGGGTGGGGTAGATAAGGGAACGAATTGTATTTAGGTGGTTGCACAGATCCAAAATGAAGTGTCAGGAAACAGGAAAATCATACTGAGTCATGTATCTTTGGAGCTGCAAAAATCTAGTACCTCAAATGAACAACTAGGGAACATTCTCTCTCTTTCATAAACACACACACAGACACATAACTGAAAATATAAGGAAAAAGGAAAAAACCCTTGACTTTTGAATTAATCAAGGGATATAAATTCAACTAAAAGTGAGACAGTTTGTTTTCTTATTAGAATAAGCAGTTCTAAGATTGAAGATTTGGGGAAGGTTGTGTGAAAATGAACACCCTGTGGGAAAATGTAAAATGACACTTTTTTTAAGTCCAAGTTTGCAACAAATCAACGGGTTTAAAAACCTACCAATTCTACTTCTAGGAATTTGATCTAATAATTGGACAAGTAATTAAAAGTAGAAGTATGTTCCTTTCAGTATGGTTTAGAATAAGAAAACATTGGAAGCAACCCAATCCCATACCAATATGGGATTTGTTAAGTTGAAACAAACCATATTAAAATACTGGAATCATATTAGTCCTTTTGAAAAGGTAGATATGGGAATTAAATGAAAATTTCTGGTTATAAAGCAGGATGCTTGAAATGGAGATACAGTTGTATGCATATAATTACATAAGCCAAATTCTAAATGGATATTGTTTCTGAAGTGTGAAATTACAGTTATTTTCCATTGTTTTGTCATCTGCATGGTATCTTCAGAATTTATTTTACAGTAAGCATGAGAAATCAAAGGTACTTAAAATTTGAAAAGTAAGCAACTTGGACAAAGTAATTTTTGGTTTTCTGGAGGGTAGTGGATGAGCTGTGCAAAGGTTTGTCAGTTTATGCTGGCTTTTCAAGGAACCCCTTCTGTATACAATCACTCAGTGTACTCTTCAGCCATAAATGAGAATAAGGTGCTTTAACTGATTTAATATAAGCCACTTTTGTACAGTCTATGTATATATAGGAGTGCATATGTACATATGCATATATGACTTCAGCAATTTAAATAAGAAATGTGTGAGGACAATTTCTGAACAAGGTTACATAAGTAATAAGATTAGTTTTTAAGTGCCTAACATATCGATGAGTTCATCTTGATCCTTAGTACTTGTAATTGTTCCCTTTTGTCCAACTGAACACAATGGGAATTCTCAAATCTGGTGATAATAAGGGTGTCACAGTGCAGGTTATGACAGGCTACTTAGCTTTGTGCTTATTTGGATCATACTACCTTGATCATACCTATGGAACATCTGAACTGGAGGCAGGTTGCAATTCCTAGTATTCTCCCAAATTAAACATGTAGTCCATAAAAAATAAATTGAAATTAAGATCAATACTTCAGTTCCAAGTATTGATGTTATATCAATACACATTGAAAGCAAAGTCTCACAAGAATGAATATGAACTTTAGTAGAAAGTTTGAGGGAGGTGCAATTTATCTGCATCATGCTCATGCTACCCTTTCTAGTTTCCTTTCTTTATAATCCTTTCCCAGACTTTATTGATGACTTCAGAATCCTCAGATGCTCTTCAGTTCCATATCAGGCAATCATGTATTGTCTTTGTGGAAAGGAACTAATTACCTAGTAGGCATTGATAAATAAAGGATTCTTAAGGTTTACTGTGGTACATATGTCTGATCTCAGGAGCACTGACCTTAGGAGCAGTGAGATAATGCCTTATCCTCAGCAAGTGAAATTTGAATAATAGCATTCTAGGTGTCAAAGACAGATAGGAGGAAAATTGCATTTGTGTAGGTTTCTGTGTGTATGTCTATAGAGTATAGGATACCATTCAAATTATACCGCATAAGTAGCCTGATGTTAACTGTACAACACATATATCCAGCTTGTATTTTAAGTAACAGAATTTTGGCTGGGTGTATTTGTATGTTATTGTAAAATGTCTTACAAAAGAAAATGCTCTTTTATGTAATCTAGTGAAATCGAAGATACATTGCTGATGCTACTTCAGCTAATACTCAATCAGCCAGGTTTCCTGATCTCATCACTCAGTCACCTTAAGTGAAGGCTAGGGTGAGAGTATACCATGCTCTGTGCAAATAAAGGAGTGTGTGTAAAGCAAGACTTAATACAGAGGATGGAGTGGTGATTTCTGTTGTGGATTTAGAGGCGACCTGAGAAAACATTATAGAAAAGTTAGTGTTTAAGCAGTGAATGGGCAAGATAAATAAGACTGTGAGACAGAAAAAAAAAAATGGTCAATATATTCAATTTTTGCTGTATATTAATATGTATGAAGATTTTGTTTCTTTTTTTTTTAACAGGTGTTGGGGTTGATGATATGTTTATCATGATTTCTGCCTGGCAGAAGACCAGTCTTATGGATAGCATAGAAGGGCGGATGTCCAATGTCTATTCAAAGGTGGCAGTGTCCATTACAATCACCACCGTCACCAATGTCCTGGCCTTCTATACAGGGATTATGAGTTCTTTCAGGTCCGTACAATACTTTTGCATCTATACAGGAACAACCCTGCTCTTTTGTTATTTTTATAACATCACCTGTTTTGGAGCATTTATGGCCCTGGATGGTAAAAGAGAAATACTCTGCCTACGCTGGTTGAAAAAACCAGATCAAAAATATTCCTCACTAAAAAAGGCCTGTTGTTTCCCATTTTCTTCTATGCCAGATGAACAAGGAACTGATATCCATCCAATGAATTTGTTCTTTAGAGACTATTTTGGTCCTTTCCTCACAAGAACCATGTCCAAGTGTTTTGTAGTGGTGATATACATTTTGTACATCTCAAGCAGCATATATGGGTGTTTCCAAGTGCAGGAAGGTTTAGACCTTCGAAATCTAGCAAGTGATGATTCCTACATTACACCATATTTTAATATGGAGGAAGATTATTTTTCAGATTATGGTCCCAGGGTTATGGTTATTGTTACCGAAAGTATTAACTACTGGGATGAAGACATAAGGGAAAAATTGGAAAGATGTATAAAGAATTTTGAAGAAAATAAATTTGTAGATAGAAATCTTACAGAGTTTTGGTTACATGACTATATGAAATATATGAAAAGTAGTGGACAAGAGCCTAATGATAAGGATACTTTTATGAATGGTGTAACTGAATTTTTAGGTAAATTTCCAATTTTTACATATGATATTAATATTTCATCATCAAAAGAAATCATTTCCTCCCGGGGCTTCATTCAGACTATGGACGTTTCTTCCCCAAGAAATAAGAAAATAATGTTACTCCAACTTCGAGAAATAGCCGAAAAGTGTGAAGTTCCTCTAATGGTGTATAACCAGGCATTCATATATTTTGATCAGTATGCTGCAATCATAGAAAACACTGTGCGGAATATCATGGTTGCATCATCAGCTATGTTCCTTGTGTCCTTATTGTTAATTCCTCATCCACTGTGTTCCTTGTGGGTAACTTTTGCTATTGCTTCTGTGATTGTGGGAGTAACAGGTTTCATGGCATTCTGGAATGTCAATCTTGATTCCATATCCATGATTAATCTTGTCATTTGTATAGGGTTTTCTTTTGATTTTTCTGCACACATATCTTATGCATTTGTTTCCAGTTCTAAGATCTCAGTAAACCAAAAATCAATTGAGGCATTATATCTGCTAGGCTATCCAGTGTTACAAAGTGCGATTTCAACAATAATAGGGGTGTGTGTTTTATCTACAGCTAAAGCATACATCTTCAGGACATTTTTCAAGATTATGTTTCTTGTTATGGTATTTGGGGCTGCTCATGGCCTAATTTTTATTCCAGTCTTCTTAACCTTTTTTTGAAGGTTTGTTTGAATATCCACTAACAAATCAAAGACCAGTTACAGAATTCCTGATTGCCTCAATCCAATCTGATAAAAAAAAATGCATTATTAAGAATAGTCAAACTTTTAACAAAGGCATGTTTCCTTGACTTGGAAATCCTATATTAAATTGTTATTTAACATATCCTGAAAAAAATTAATTAGTCTTCCATTAAAATATCTTTACTAAATTAGAAAGTGTTGTCATCTTTATTATAGTGTCTAAAATCAAGTATAAGATTAGAAATTTATTCCTGGAATTCAAGTATTTCATATATTATTCATACTATAAATGGAATATTATTTTCGTTGTGCTTCTTATATGCATTATTATGTGAAAATGCAACTTATTTATTCTCCCACTTGGGGGCTTTTCTATGCATTTTAATGGTATATTTTGATAAACAGACATTTTTAAAGTTCATAAATCCAATTTATCATTCCTTTTATGGTTAGTGATTTCTGTGTCCTAAGAAATCTATGACAACTCAAAGGCTACAAAAAATCATCTTCTCAAAGCTAAGATTTAAAATTTTATAATGATCCATACACATGTATTTGTTAGGAGATATGGACAGAGGTTCATTTTCTTCCTAGAATAGCTACCTAACTGACCTAGGCTCATTTGTCAAGACAATACTTAGTATAGGATTAACTTGGCACCTATGTTAAAAAATCACGGACAGTTTGTATGTGGCTCTATATCTGTGCCATTGATCTGCTTGTCTACACTAAGGGTAATTCCACACTGCCTTGATTATTAAAACTTTATATCAATTTTTAAAGTTAGGTGTGTAAATGTCCAACATTTTTCTTTTCCAACTTGTTTTGGCTACTCTAGGTCCTTTGAATTTACGTGTTTTAGAATCATTTGTCAGTGTCCTAAAAATGCCTCTGGGATCTCCACTGAGTTATGATGACTTACATGCCTACTTGGGGAAAATACATATCTTGGTGATATTAGGTCTTCCAACCCATGACCATAATTTATTTCTCCACTTTAAAGTTGTCTTTAATTTCATTCAAGAATATCTTGTAGTTTTCAATAGATTTGCTCCAAAGTATTTTAATATCTATATCATTGTAAATAATATTAATTTAAAATTCCTTTTCAAGACTTTTTAATTAGTACTTAAAATACAGTTGATTTTGTTATACAATACATTGTGTAATCTTGTCATGTTCATTTATTGGTTCTTATAGATTTTTGTATAGTTTCTTTTTTTATTTTTATGATCTGTTAAAATAAATAAACATTAAGTAAAAAAAAATAAATGTCATACAATAATAGAATAGTTAGAATTATAATTAATCCAGAGGATAGAGTATTATATAATTTGTAACCTAGTATTTTGAAAATCTTGTTATACTTCAGGTTATATTTGACCCATAGGGACAAGTATATTTTTAAAAATCTATGCATGCTATGATTACCATGTGTATATTATTATAAATATACATATTCTATGTATAGTTTCTTTAGTATTTTTTATCTACACAATTATGTAATGGTTTATAAAGATCATTTTATTTAATTCTTTATAATCTTTCTTTTTTCTCACTTGCCTTAATGAACTAAAATATCCAATAAAATGTTGTAAAAAATTTAAAAAAAAAAACAAAAAAACAAAAAATTGCCTTGCTCCCAACTTTCTAGGGAACATGTTCACTTATTCATCAGTGTCAGGGAGTTTTCATAAAGGTCTTCTATCAGACCGAAGAAGCTGCTTTATACTCCCAGTTTGTGCAGATATTGTACCATGGATGGGTTTGTTAAATATTTGTTGTCCATCTATTAATACAGTCATATAATTTCTTTCTTATTCTGTTAATACAGTAATTTCTGATAAATTGTTTTAAAAATTAGACAAACCTTGCATTACAAGCATGACTCACATTTGGTCATAGCATATCATTATTTTTGCATATTGCTAATATTTTTCAATGTTATTTTTTTCCTGTGCTCGTGAGGGCTGTTGGTCTGCAGTTTCCTTTTTTGTAATGTCTGTCTCAGGTTTTCATATCAGGGTTGTGCTACCCTCAGGAAATGAGCTGGTAAGTTTTCCTCCTTAAATATTTAATATTTAATAGAATTCACTAGTGAAGTCGTCTGGATCTGGAATTATCCTGGAAATTTTTGTTTTGTTTTGTTTTGTTTTTAATTTCAAATTCACTTTCTCTGAAAAGTTATAAGTCCATTCAGATGTTCTACCTCTTCTTTGGTCAATTTTGATGTTTTGTCTTGTAAGGAATTTAACCATTTTACAGCAAAGTGGTCAATTGATTATTTCCTTATTATTTTAATGTTTCCAGTGATGGTCCCTGTGGAATTCTTGATATTGGTAATTTGTATTATATCTCTTTTATCTTTTGATCAGTATGGCTAAAAGTTATGAATGTTATTAAATCTTTCAAAGAACCAACTTTTGGCCTTTTGGATTCTCTCTGTTATTTCTCTAGTTCATTGATATCTGCTTTCTGTTGCTCCCTATTTGCCATCTACTTTAGTCTAAATATTCTATTTATCTAGCTTTTTAAGGCAGTAGATTAAGCCATTGATTTCAAACCTTTTTATCTAAGAAAACTTTTAATGCTATAAATTTCCTTCTATACTTCTACACACATTTTTACATATGAGTATTCATAATTATTTCAAAATAAATTTAAATTTCCCTGGTTTTTTCTTGACCCATGGATCAAAAGATATCTTTATTTTCTCATTTTTAAAAATTTTTTAACTAGATTCAGAAATTTCAGTTGAGAGGATATTCTTAAGCACTTTTTAAGAAGTCATTGCATTATCTTCTTTATACAATGCTTTGATTATACAATGCTTTGATTATACAATGCTTTGATTAGAATTCAGCCTCATTCCTACATTGTGTCTATGAATTATACCTTTATTTTCCTCTAGCTACTTTGACAATATTCTTTATTACTAGTTTTCAGCAATTTGACTGCTTTTTTTCTATTTCAACGTATTTAATATCTTTGAATTTGTAGAATCTTTGACTTGATAATTTTCATCATACTTGGAAATATTTCAGCCTTGGCATCCAATTGCAAGTATGTTATTTTTAGTCAATTCATAGAATTGTAACATTCTTCACATTTACATTACTATTAGGAAGTTTGAATTACTGATGTCTTCAGTAGATTCACCTACAGCCCATATTGTATTGAAAAAATACTTATTCTACATGTAGCAAGATTACTGACAAGCAAAGAACATTCTGCTATGTGACAGCTATTCATTACAGATTTTTGCATTTGAATATTTAAATATTTCAGTCCAAATATTTTCATCATTATTTTGTTGTGATTATCATTTTAAGCAAACCCATTAAATAATTTCTTTTTCTGATTATCTCAAATGTTTTGCTAAACCTAATAGTAATTCTGTAAAAAACAACAACAACAACAACAAGAAAACAGACCTTTTCTAGTTCATTTTTCCTTTAGTGCAGAATATAAATTCATTGTTAAAAGTCAAAACTTGGCACAAAGCTTTCTTACAAGTTGAGTAATCACAAGACACAATCATAAAATTTCAGAATTAAATTGTGTACGGTGTTTGAACTCTTGTTTAATTTGTTTACTTCCTCTCTCACTTTTGTGGTGGTAAAAAATGGCTGTCATTTAAGCAGTTCTTTCCTCAGTAATCCCATTTTGCTGAAGGCTTCAAAACTTTTAAGTTTGGTGTTTGTCCAGTGACTACTTTGATTAAAGATTCACAACTGATTTTGACCTTGTTGCAACAAAAACGAATAGAAGACTCATTTAAAAAACAATTCAAATCCATTTTAAAACAAGATTGATTTGCAATGTGATCCTTCAAAGCACTTCTAAAGTGCACTGTCAGCAAAGAGAGAAAAATGATGCTGTCAGCTTAAATATTTTAAAATTCAACATCAGCTTAATCCCCAAATATTTGTAGTTCAGTTCTTCAAGTACTGTATTAAATCATTTGCAATCTTTTGTATCCAATCATACTCACAAATGAAGGGATCTTCTGCTTAGTATAGGTTATTGGTAATTTTTAAAAATAATTGTTAACTTTGTCTCCAGCAGCCAAAACTGGTTTTCTACTATTGTCCTGGTAAGCCATCTAGATAAAATTTGTCCTGGATGTCTTATTTTTAAATGAAGTGTTATTACTAATAGTGGAATTAAAATAAGCCTGGATTTGTTTGATATACCTCTGCTTTTTACTTTCAGATTCTACCATGGTCTAGTCTAGTGATGTGGATGACACAAGTGCACTGAATAGAATTCTCACTTTAACAGTGGTTAACTCTGAAAACTCACCCACTGACAAACCACCTTTCCTCCAGATTCTTTACAAATGCTATGTAACTAACACATTCCTTTCAATGTCAGTGGTCAGAGAGGTCACTGGATACAATGAAGTATGCTCAGATATGGATTAGGGACAGCTATGTTTTCATTGGATCCTTTATTTGTAAAGCCATACTAGCTATTTTAATAAATTAGGCCCGACATTTAACTGGCTTAGATAATAGAATGTGTTTCTCACTCATGTAATAGTCATTGTACAGCTGTCCTTATACAAGTGATTCAGGAACCCAAGTTCCTGCCAACTTATGATACCACATTTCAAATTAGCTCTTCTGTTACCTATTATCTAGGTGGTGGGATGGGACAGAAAACTTCTTAAAAATTATTCTCTGGAAGTGACCCACCACATCCATTTATATTCTATAGCTAATTACTGGTCACATGGTCATGCAAGGAAGCAAAGGACTAGAAAATATCATCTTTGGGTGGGCAGCCATAATTCAATTGCATTTTTGTAGTTTGGAAAGGGTAGCACAATTTTTGTTTGACAGCAAGCACTCATTGATTCTTAACTTCTGGTAATACACTAAAGTAAATTCCAGATGGAATATTAATGAAATGAATATTAATGAAAAAGAAGTGGAAAATTATAATCACAAAAAGGGAAAAGTCTGTCTTTTATGACCCAAAATTTAGAACTCATGAAAGAAAAACAGTAGTTAATTTAACAAAAAATAAACCATGACATCCAACAATAAATGGGTGATGACATGTTACTATAAAAATAGGAAAAGGGCCATTTTTTTAGTATATGAGTGGTTTCTATAAGTCAAGAAGAAAATCCCAGTGGTCTAATAGGAAAATGAGCCAAAGATATAATAGTTCACCCTAAAAAGAAATAGAATGATACTAAGCAATAAGTTCAAAAGTAAACCAAAGTAAGATATCAATGGCACAAATCAAACACTTCGTTGACATTGTGGAATATGCTATGGCAAAAAAACCTAAGATAGCCAGGTGCGGTGGTGCACGCCTGTAATCCCAGTACTTGGGAGGCTGAGACAGGAGGATCGTGAGTTCAAAGCCAGCTTCAGCAAATTAGCAAGACTCTAAGCAACTCAGTGAGACCCTGTCTCTAAATAAAATACAAAATAGGGCTGGGGATGTGGCTCAGTGGTCGAATGCCCCTGGTTCAATCCCCAGTACCAAAAAAAAAAAAAACCTAAGATGTTGCTTATGGGAATATAAATTAATGAAAGTTCTATGCATATTAATTTCTTCCTTTAATAATTTTTGTTCATTTTATAGTTTTTCACAATGCAGGAAGCACTGTTGTATATCTTTATTTATTTATTTGCATTGCTAAAGATCAAACCTAGGACTTCATGAATGCCAGGCAGACATGCTACCACTGAGCCACATTGCCAGCCTGCATATTCATTTCACAGTAGCAACCTATGGATCCATCAAGAGAATTCTGGCTAACTTGGGTTTCATCCAACTGGGGCAGTTGAAGAGAATAACATGAGTCTATATGCACTGACATTAAGATGCTCTGACAGCCGGGCGCAGTGGCGCACGCCTGTAATCCAAGCGACTTGGGAGGCTGAGTCAGGAGGATCACGAGTTCAAAGCCAGCCTCAGCAACTTAGCGAGGCCCTAAGCAACTCAGTGAGACCCTGTCTCTAAATAAAACACAAAATAGGGCTGGGGATGTGGCTCAGTGGCCGAGTGTCCCTGAGTTCAATCCCTGGTTCCAAAAAAAAAAGATGCTCTGACAGGTTGGATGGAAAATGTAACCTGCTTCTGAAATAGAATTTATGAAAAAGTTATGTTTGTAAATATCTTTGACGTGCATGTAAATGCATAGAAAAGTATAGGTATAAACACCCATACTTCACCCTTTGAGAAGAGGAGTGGGATAGAAAGGTTTAGACTTTTGCGCTTTTCATTCCTTGTACTCCTAATTTTTATAAGGACAATGCATATACACATTACATTTGAAGCCAGATAATAGCAAAGGTAGCTAAGTCAACTGTATCAGGTTCACAAAAGCTTTACCTGAGAACTGTGCTACTAGGTGAACCCCAGGAAAGATAAATAAAGGGTGCCACTTAAGTCACTTATCATGTCTTTGCTGTTTATGTGTGTGTGTGTGTGTGTGTGTGCGCGCGCGCCTGCCTGTGACCCAGCCAAATTCTCCCAGTAAATTGTGAATACTGAAGGTGAGGCATGCGTTTGATCACCTTTGCGAAGAGTTTCTTGTATTAATTGAAATTCTAAGAGGATTGAGAAGCTGCAAACAAGTTTCAGGCCAGTTAGGCAAGGGATCAAACCACATGCTCCTGAATGATGCCTCCATCATCCAGCCACAAGCAGCCAGAACTCAAAGAGACTTCCTAGAATTTCTGCAGGTAACCTTCAGTGGGTGGAGATGGGAGCTCTGTCTGTTACTGGGCCATTCCAGCTGCTGACTCCTACCTCACAATTAAATTTAGAGATATGGCCTCTTTTTAGAATTTAAAATACCAGGCAAAGGGAGATGAAGTTAAAGTATTAGAGAAGGCAACAATTTTGTGGAACTCTCCCAAGGACAACTCCCTAAAAGAGGTGCCCTCTTAAAAGTCCAGAAGCTATCTTTTAACCTGCTGTCCTGCCAGACGCGGTGGCACACACCTGTAATCCCAGCAACTCGGGAGGCTGAGGCAGGAGGATCGAGAGTTCAAAGTCAGCCTCAGCAACTTAGCAAGGCCCTAAGCAACTCAGTGAGACCCTGTCTCTAAATAAAATACAAAATAGGGCTGGGGATCTGGCTCAGTGGCCAAGTGCAACTGAGTTCAATCCCCAGTTCCAAAAAAAAAAAAAAAAAAAAAAAAAAAACCTGCTGTCCTGTGTGAGAACCTTATCTGTGCTTCCCAGAAACTGGCCTCAGTTCCTCTAAGGTTACCCAGAGGCAAGGTCTGTCTTCAAGGAACTGACAGAAACTGAGGTTTCTACCCTTTGATAGAACGGAGAAAAAAAGGTAAGCATTGGGAGTTTACATGGCTGTGATATTTGCACAACTGGTAGAGTAAGTCATCTTGGTCAAGCCATGGTTTGCTTCATCACTATCTTAGCACTGGTTTTGCAAGTTAGCTCTGGAGAAGCCAATTCACTTGAGGGGCAACCTGATTCCTATGAGATGATTTCTCCTGCTTGGCAGGGAGGGCAGCACAAGTTTCTGTCATGGGGATAACTGCTACCATTTGGGGGGTAATATCATCCACAGGGTGATTTATCTGTGAGGCTTTGCTTTTCCTGGAATCCAACGTGATGCAGGTTTAGGGCAATGGCTGAAGACTTCCAGACACCACTCCAGAGGTCTGGCCATTCAAAGTCCCTGCAAATCTTGAAGACTTCTTAGTTACTGTTATATTGGTGTCATCAGTTTTGAAGGGGAACAAGATATGTTAGATAATTTTAGGTCTAATAAACCTTGTATTATGTTCCTTAAGTCATTAACATGCCTATATACAGAGCTGAGCAGAAACCTGACCCAAATTTAAGGTAAAAGGATACAGACACAAAAGGAAGGCAGAGATGCCAAGTTTTATCCTTTTTGTTTCCCATTGTGTGGGCCTATATGAAGAGTCTCTGCTTTTAGAAAAAGTAGCCTAAGTCCCTAAGTAATAAAGGGACTTGACAACAATGAGTAATTCTGTTCAGAGTCAATCTCTTAACTGGAGCTTGATGCCTGGGACAACCTTTGCTGGGCCTCTCCTATGACTCTTCTTCCTCAGTCTTGCTAAAGTGGTTTCTGGATTGGAATACTCAAGTAGAAGAGAAAAGGGAACAGGAAAATTAAGTAACAGATTAAGAGTGGTCATCTAATTCTCTGAGCTTGAATATAAATCTGACTCTCTTGCAGGTTCCTTTGTAGTCTGTGAGTACCTCTCTTTCCTCTTCCTCTTTTATCACCCAGGCTCTTTTATATCTGTTCTGGCAAGAGCTGCTTAGTCCCTAAGATATTCTCAACCTGTCATGGGGGTAATTGCTACCATTTGGGGGGGTAATATCAACAAACTAGACCTAATATATACGGACCACTCAACACAGCAAAAAGTAGTTTACACATTCTTCTCAAGTATACATGGAACATTCTCCAGGACACCACATCTAAAAGGCACAAAACAGTTTCTTACTTACACACATGTGAAGGCTGTACCCTACCTCTACATGCAATGACCTCATAGAGAGCATTTATTTAAGCACATTTTAGGGTTCCATTTTATTATCTTGAGGGGAATTTTTTAAAATAACAGACCTTTTCAGAAGTTTATGCTCCAAATTGAATGTCATTCTATGTCAAGTAGTAATATATTGCTCTTCTGGAGTATTTCAACATTGTCTGATATTTTTTAAATGATGAAATTTATACTAGATATTAGATCATTTTCTAATAAAATTTGAAAAATAGATTATTGTACTTTCACTTTGTAACACCTTATTTACAACATGATTCAGAAAACAAATGCATAAAACAGTAGTACTAAATCTATGATAATGGTTACATAATTTATAAAGATGTATAAAAACAAAGTAGGGGGACAAATCTGGGTAGGGTCAGGGTTTTATATTCTTTTGAAGTTAACTTTGACTTACAATCAGTTCACACTACATTGCTATCAAGGTAAGATTATAATGCTTATGATAACCACAAAAAAACTATTTTTAAAAATGTACACAAAAACAAATGAGAAGGGAATCAAGAGAATACTACTAAGCCCCAAAAGTAGGCAGGAGTGAAAAGAGGTGGAGAGACATAGGATACTGAAAACACATGGGAAATGGATATAAGTCCTTATTAATAGTTAGTTTGAAGGTAAAAGTTTGAAGAATTAAAAAACATTCCATACAAATAGTAACCAAAAGAAAAGGTGGTTATACTAATAAGAGACCAAAGAGACTTTAAGTCAAACTATTACAAAAAAAAAAAGAATAACAATATATGTTGATAAAGGGGCAATTCACCATGAAAATACAGAGATAACATATATCCAACAAACAACAAATATATTCAGCAAATACAGAATTGAAGGGAGAAATAACTCTATAATAATAATGAAAACTTCAATACTTATCTTTCAATGATGGATAGAGCAGATAGACCAAAGTCCAACAAGGAAGTAGAGGACCTGAACTACACAATAAACAAACTAGACCTAACATATATGGACCACTCAATGCAGCAAAAGTAGTTCAGACATTCTTCTCAAGTATACATGGAACATTCTCCAGGACAGACCACATCTAAAGGCACAAAACAGGTTTTCATAAGTTTATAATTATTGAAATCATACAAGGTAACTTCTGTGACCACAACAGGAAGAAAACTAGAAAAATGACAAATGTGTGAAAATTAAAAAGGACATTCTTTTTATTTTTTCAGTGCTGTGACTCAAACCCAGGGCCTTTCACATGCTACGCAAGTGTTCTATCACTGAGCTACATCCCCAGTCCAAGAGCACATTTTTAATTAACCAGTGGGTCAAAATAGAAATTACAAAGGAAATTAGAAAAAAATTAGAGATGAATAAAAATAAAAACACAATATTCTATAAACCACAGTGTTTTAGCCAGCTTTTTTCCTGCTGTGAAATGAAGACCTGATAAGGACAGTATAAAAGAGAAAAAGTTTACTGGAAGCTCATAGTTTCAGAGGTCTCAATCCATACATGGCCAACTCCATTGCTCTGGGGGAAGATCATGGCAAAGGAAAGCAACTCAGAACATAACATAACAAAGGAAGCAGAGAGAGCTCCACTTACCAGGAACAAAGTATAACCCAAAGATATGCCATCCCTCCACATACTGTAACCCTCCTCCTTCAGTCACTCCCCAGCTGCCTTATAGTTACCACCCAGTTAATCCATATCAGTGGATTAATGCACTAATTAGGTTAAAACTCTCATAACCCAATCATTTCACTTCTAAACTTTCTTGCATTATTTCATACATGAGCTTCTGAGAACACCACATATCCAAATCATAACACATGGGATGCAGTAAAAGTAGTTCTCAGAGGGAAATTATTACTACAATAATCCCCCTTTATCCTGTACTATCACATACAATAATTTGTTACCCAAGTAAACATTGTATGAAAACATTAAATGCAAAGTTCCAACAATAATTCCAAGCTTTAATTAACTGTTGGTACAACATGTCATTATAATTAGTCTATTTTTGGTTATTTTTGTTAATCTCTCAATGTAGCTAACAAACTTACCATAGGTATATATGTATAGGAAAATATATAATATAAAAAGGGTTTAGCACTATCCACAGTTAGGCACTGGATCTGAGAATATATCCCCCAAGGATAAGAGTGGACAACTGTAGTAAGGCTTAAGTTTAGAAAACGAGAAGCAGAAAGAAGAGAAGAAAGAGGAGGGAGAGTAAGAAGAAGGATTTCAAATTAATAACCTGCATGCCTTGTAGATTTTTAAAATCAAGAAGAAGAGGAAAATAAACGTAGAAGGAGTAAATAATAAAAATTAGACTAGAGAAATAAAAATGAATAGGCAAATAATAATTGACAAATCCAAAGGTTGTTTCTTTAGTCAACAAACCTGGCCAAAAAAGAAGATGAAACTTAAGTGGGACAATTAAGCTACATTTAAAGTCTTATGAGAGAGTACTACTAACAACTACACACCAAAAAATTAGATAACCCAGATGAAATGCAGAATTCCTGGATTGGCTTTATGTCGCCAAAATACCCAACAAGAACAAAGTAGAGGAGGAAAATTTATTTTACCTCTCAGAGATTCAGATCTTCCGTCCTGGCTCCAGTGCTTTGGGTTACAGGCCAAGCAGAACACCCGCGATGGTGAGGAAAGGCCCTCATGGTAGCACAAAAGTGGAGACAGAGGAGCACCCTCCCAGGGCACGCCCCTAGTGACCCACCTCCCCTAGCCACGCTCACCCACCTACAGTTACCACCCAGTAAATCCATGCAAACTAGGATGAACTGATTAGATTACAGCTTTCACAATCTAATCGTTTCACCTCCTGCATCAGCATGGGGAGCCTTTGGGGACATCTCATTTTCAAACCATGAGAGACACAAATTACAAATTTGACTTACAGAGGAGACAATCTGAGGCCTTACATAAAAAAGTAAAGAAGATGAATCAGTAATTGTAGAACCCAGCGAAGAAAAGTTCAGGATCAAATGGCCTCAAGTTGGAGAATTCTGCCAAACACTTAAACAAGAATTAACACCAATCCTCAAAATCTTCTCCAAAATAGGAGATTCTTCATAACTTATTCTATGAGGCCAGTATTATCTTAATGCCAAAGCTAAACATAGATAACCACAGGAAAAGGACATTGCAAACTCAAATCATTTATGACTATAAATGCAAGAATCCTCAGCAAAACACTGGCAAACTAAATCCTACAATAATTAAATAATTATACGCTAACATGTTAGTTTATCCCAGTTGTGGATGGATGGACAACATAAGAAAGCCAATCAATGTAATATGTCTCATTAATAAAAATCAAAGAATACAGTTTGCAGGCAGTTATCAGAACCAATCTCAGATATGGAAAGGGTATTGGACTTAACAAATTAGGAATTTAAAACAACTATAATATGTTAAGGGCTGTAGTGGGAAAAGTAGACCACAGCATGATAGTTCTTTGGGCTAACCAAATTCTCCCAACTTTCTTGTTTTTATTTCTCAATAACTATAGAATGTGCTATAATGACAATATCTTAAGATAAGGGGGAGCTGGCTAGGGCATCCTAGACTCTATTCCAGTATCACTCTCCTCTTCTCCCAAACAGGATGTCCTTACATGCATTAGCCCAATGTATCACATTGCCCCTGAGGTATTAAACCTGGGTGGTCTGCTCTCTAGGGTCCCACAGCTATGGTGCAAGTGGAGCATTTGCTCTCAAGATGCCATCCATCCTGAGCAGTTTTCTGAAACTTGGAGTACTGGCTCACGATGAATCCTAGGCCTCTGGTGTCCCTTGCTGCCAAATGTAAGAAATTCACTTATTGTGGGGATGAATACAGTCTGTCTCACTGACTCAGGCAAGTAGGTAACCCACGCACAAGTGAAACTGCTTCACAAATTTAGCATGGAGAACAGGGTCTGCTGTGACAGAACCATGGCTTTCTAGTGGAGTGAGGGGGCAATGTCTTCCCCTCACCCCCAGTATCTATCCCCCAGCACAAATGTCAGCCTTGGGGCACAGGATCTGGATGCATGGCTGGATGTTTCTTAGGAAAGAAAGGGTACCATGGATATGAATGAGCTAGCTACATGAAATGAAGCAGAGAGAAAGCAATGTGGGAAAGGAGGAAAGGGAGGCACATGACACTGGTTGTTAGGCACTTATTTGATCACTTATTATTAGAACTAGAGAGCTGAGGAAGTGGGTACTCAGATTGACTTTGAGAGGGAATGAGGAAAAAGTACTGAAGAAGAATCTGAAAGGGACCTATGTGGGCCTTCACAGAAAGGGAGATTCATTACCTAAAGACATTATATGGAGAAAGGCCATGAATGTTTTATGCAGTCTTGTGGTATGTTTGCTTGATAGAGAGACATTGCAGACCCAGATGTCTTAGTCTGAGTTGCAGTTAGGAACCAAGATCTCCTGTCTCTACCAGAAGCCAGGGGCCCTATACTCCTGTCAAGGAAAAAACAAATGCTGGGGAAAGGGCATTCATTTGTTTGGTGTTCTTGGACATTGGAGCCTATATAACAATTTTTCCAGGCCCCTCAGGGAAAAGTTAAACTGATGACATCAGGAGAATTTGGAAATACTTGTGGTGACCACTCCTGGTATTTGTGATGCTTGTGGGTGGGGCCTTTTGGACCATTTTAGGTGCCAGTGACTATGATTCTCACAGCTACATGAATTATAAACATTGACATTTGGGCTCCTATGGCACAGAACATTTACCACCTGAGGGAAGATGCTCCCTCATAGCTAAGAACTGGAGCCATTGCGGTGAGCCACATCCACTCCTGCCTGCCCCTTAAGCCAGGAAGCCTCAGTGGAATATTCACCCAAAGCAGTACTGCACAAGTGGACAGCAGGACATTTGTGCTAATTCTGACCTTGCTATAGATTAAAGTGTTGTAACCCCCCCAGCGGGAATTTGGGCCTGGTCGGCGCCATTCTCCAGATTCCCT
>JAJEJO010004664.1:981090-1083739 GCA_020662805.1 Glaucomys volans
TGGCAAGAATGGAGGAAAGATAGCTAGCATAGAGGGAAGGGAGGGGTGGGGGTGGGTGGGGGGTAAAATTAATAACAGAATGTGTGACAGATACCATTGCCCTGTGTACATGCATGAATGCACAGATGGTGTGACTCTACCTTGTGTACAAACAGTGAAACAATAGCTGTACTCCATTTGTGTTCAATGAATCAATAAGTAAATAAAAGAATAAAAAAAAAAAATAAAAAAAAAAATAAAGTGTTGTAACCCATCCTGGAATGATGTGAAAGAGCAATTTGGCTAGTCAATAAGGACTTTAGGGTATGGAAACTAACGATAGCCTATCATAGGCTGAATGCCAAGGTCACTTGGGCAGGAAGCCAAAGAAACGTCCCAGATATGGTCAAACAAACAAACAAAAAGTTTAACCAGCGATGACAGGAGGCTCAACAGCTGACCAGCAGCTTTGGGTGCTGGAGACAACATGCACCCCACCCAGCTGTACTTTTGTCCTTCTTACTGATGGTGACTGGCAAAGCCACTAACTCAGGGCCTTTGCAGAAGAATTACTTGGAAGCCATTCAGTAATCCACGGCCTTGGCATTGACTTTAAAACTTTTAGAGCTAACTAGCCCAATGGAATTCCCTTCTCCTTAACTTCATGCACAAGGATTGGTTTATGTAGCAGGGGAAAACTGTCACTGGGGCACACCAGCCTCTGGGATTTTCACACACAAGTTGCCTGATGTGGCTCCAGACACACCCCTTTTGAATGGTAGCTCCTTGCTTGCTATTGGGCACTGGCAGAGACAGAATCTTATAGCCTGAGCACTTCATGTGATGCTGTGACATGAGCTGCCCATTCTCACTGCACATGCACAAACCCCACCACTAAAATGGGACAGGCTCAACAGAGTTCAGTTATCAAATGGAAATGGTACATTCAAAATCAAGTCTAGCAGTGACCCCAAAGGAGCATTTGACCATGAACTCACTAGAAGGGACCAATCAGTGCTTAGGCAATGCTTTGAATTATGATTTGGATGTGATTTGAACTTACCTCCCGGGTTCATGTGCTGAAAACTTGGCCTCCAGTGTAGTAGTGAAGGTTTTAAAAGGTTTTTCCTATGGGAAGGTAAATAGGTCACTGTAATTCCAAGATAATGAATAAATTAATATTGTCTTAAAATTTCATGTGACTGGATTCCTCCTCACCTCAGTAGATTATTATAAAATTAAACTACCTGACATACTTGGCTTCTTGGATATTTCCTTTTCAATTTCTCTGCCACGAGATGCAATTAGGGAGCACCTTCCAGAATGCTAGCATTATGCTGTTTAGACTTTCCAGCCACCGGAATCATGAGCCAAGTAAGCTTCTTTTTATATTCTATCCAGGGTGAGCTATTCTTTTCCAGCAACACAAAACAGAATAAGATTTTTGGTTCCTTTCATGACTATCTGGGGCTCCAGAGCCAAAGATGTGCCTACCATCTTCCTGGCATGACTTACTGATGACTCTGAAAAACTAAAATCAGACAGGATCTCTGGGCTGCATCTGCCATCAGGCCAGTGAATGGCCATCTGTATTAGTCAGTTTTCTGTTGCTGGAACAAACACACCTGACAAGAACAACTCAGAAAAGTTCATTTTGGCTCATGGTTTCAGACATTCAACCTATGTTCAGTCAACTCCATTGCTCAAGGGCCAAGGTGAGGCAGAGTATCACAGTGGAAGGGTGTGATGGAGAAGCACTGCTGATGTCAGCCAGGAAGAAAAGAGGGAGAGTGAGGATCCAGGGACAACGAATAATCCCCAGGGGCATGCCCTCAAAGACCTACTTTCTCCCACCCTACCTCCCTACAGTTAACATCTAGTAAATAATTCTTTCAAATTATTAACCCATCAAATGGATTAATCCTCTGATTAGGTTACAGTTCTCATGATCTAATTGTTTTACCTCTAACATTGTTGCATTGTCTCACACCTGAGCTTTTGGGGGACACCTCATTTAAACCATAACGCAATCTTTTGACTGAGATTGAGCATGGGTGTTCCTCCCAATGGGCCAAATTGCATGCAATGGCAATGAACACACAGGCCATCTCTACCACCATATCTTACTACATTTTCATGAACTCATGTGCCATTGCCAACAGTCTAGTCATCTGGTCAGAAAAATTGCAACTGAGTGACTGGACTATTAAAGGATCTCCTGTGCAGGGATAAAGACTATGACAATACATACTACCTAGAAGAAACAAATATGTGTCACTTATGTGTACAGTAGGAGTACTTGAGACATCACTTGAGAAGAACTTATGCCTATCCAATAGGGAGGGGACAGCTGGGACAACTGGAAGGGAAGGAGGGGAGCTCTAATCTGCCAATCTGCTTTTTCCACAAGGGTGGGGCAGCAGAAGCATTGAAATATGATGTGGCTCTCCTAAGCTATGGCTAGCACACAGATAAAGTATTGAAACTGCCACCCAGTCCTCATTTGCCACTGATCACAGCAACCTTCTTGTCCTAGTGGTGGTAGACTATGGCAGTATTGTTAATGCCACACACAGTGTACACCAACAGAATATGAGCCATGGCTTACTAAGTGAGGACCTAGCACCTGCCATGTGTGTGAAAACCCATATAACACACAGCATGTAGTGAACCCTTAAGGAAACTGTGGAATTTGGGTGATAAGGATATACTAGCATAAACTCCTTGATTGTAACGAATGTACCATTGTAGTATGGAATGTTAATAGAGGTTGTAAGTATGTGGGGGCAAGGGCTATATAAGAATTCTCTGAAATTTCTGCTGAATTTTACTACAAACCTAAAATTTTTCTACACAAAAGATAATGTATATTTTGATAAAATTCCTCACCTAATAATTTTTAAAACCTTTTTGTTGAATTAGGACCCAAATAAAATCTATGGATAGTATGTGTAATGGTTAATTTGAATTGTCAACTCACTTGGGTTAAGAGATACTAATGATTAAGAGACTTCTGGGTGTGTCAATAAGGATGCATCTAGGAATGATTGGAATGTGGGATAGTGAACTGAAGTGGAGACCTTCCCTAAGTGTGGACAGCACCACCCAACAGGATGAAATAAAAGCTGGAAGAACAAGGAAGCAGATGCAGATGCAAACTTGGCTCTTCTTGACCAGGTTCTTGATTGCTGCTTTGATCATCTGAGGATATTGGACTCTTGATTCTTCCCTCTACCAAAGGGAACTCTGCCAGTGATTCTTCAGGTACTTTCCAGAAGCCTTGGTCTCAGACTATGGTAGCACTGTTGATCCTTCTTGTTCTGGTGCCTCTGACTCTTGGACTGTGCAGCTGCTGTTTCTTCCAGCTCTCCAGCTGCAGACCGCCATTGTGTGCTGTCAAGTTGGATTTGGGCGGCTGCAGGGGGAGGGAGCAAAGACACCTAGCAACAACTGCCCAGAAGTGACCAATCAGAGGCAGGCCTACTGACCCTGATGTCCACCTTGGTCCACCTTTTCCTGGACAGGACCCCTATCCCCTTCCCCTGTATAAAGACCCTGAGCAACCAAAGCCACCTGTGATTTCTTCTGGCTCTCCCACCCCAACTTTCACCCTGGGGGCTGGAGATTTTGCCAGGAGTACAAACTCTAATAAATCCCAATCCAACTACTTTTGTCTGACTCTGGTGGTCCCAAACCCGCTCTGGCGAGCTTACATCTTTGGCCACCCGCCGCCTGAGAGTTTACATGTACTATTCAGCTTCTGGTCATGTAAGTCAATCTAATAAATCCCCTTTTTATAATCATACTTCCTGTGGATTCTTTTCTTCGAGAGGACCCTGACTAAAACACTATGTCTCTTAAGACAATTTATAAATTCTTCCTCCTCCTTGTTTTTCTTTTGCAATTTATTTGTTTAAAACAAACAGGTAATTCATCTTGCAGAGCTAGTTTTCCACATGTTGGGTTTTGCCTATTTTATCTGTATGGCATTTAACATTTTCCTCTGACCCTTTTATAAAAATAAGATAAATTTAGTCAAAGGGGTGCTTGGTTCTGTGTGTATGTGTGTTGTTGTTGCTATTGTTGTTTTTACAAGGTAGCATTGTGAATTTTCAATCTATTATATCAAGAGGTATTTAATGATTGACTCTTTTTGTGTGATAGTAAAATTCACCAATGTGCTCAGAATTTGTCAGCCTGGTCCACCCATTGCAAAATATTTAATCAGTTTTATTTTAAAGCTTTGATAGGCAGAATAATGCCCCCCAATATGCCCTGATCCTAATTGTCACAGCCTGTGACAATATGCCATCATCCTAATTTTCATAACCTGTGACTGAAGACGTGATTAAGGTTAAGGACCTAGATATGGAGAGACTCTGGACTATCTGTGTGGGCACAGTCTGATCACAGGATTTAAAGCAGAGAAATTTCCTGGCTCTAGAGCAAGATATAGCAATGGACAAATAGATAAGATTCTCCTTGGTGGAAAGGTTCGGAGGAATGCACACCACCAGCCAAGGAATGGAGGCAGACTCTGGAACCTGGAAAAGTCAAGAAAACGGGTTCTCCACCAGAGCCTCCAGAAAAGAAAGTAGCTCTGCCCTGCCCCTCCCAGGTGTTCCAGAGCATCTGGCTGGCTACATGGTGGCCTGCCTGGTGTCTGGGAACAACTCCAGCACATCCTTCTGAGTGAGGTTGTTTTGAAGACTGATTCTAAGACACCATCACATTTAAATTCTCAGTCTCTTGGCCTAAGCTTGATTTCTATGATCCCGGGCTCAAGATTCAATCCAGTTTACATTTAAGCAGTAAGAAAAACAACACCCACCACAATTAACTATGTAAACTATTCTACAAAGTAGAAATTAAATGAGTTAAACAGGCCAATTTAATTTTTCTTTTCCAGTTGAGTGATTTTATATATTCTGATACAAATCACTTATCAAATTCATGTCTTGCAAACATCTTCTCCCAGATTTGTTGTTTTGTTTAATAACAGTAACTTTAGAATAGCAGTTTTTTTACTTTCAAGTCCCATATATTATTTCTATTTTTATAAATCATGCATTTATGCCATATGTAAGAAATCTTTGTGTACCCAAGGTCATGTAGATATTCTCTTGTATTTCTAATAAAAGTTTCATAGTTTTAGAATTTTGTCTTTAGGTCAATAATTTATTTTAAGATAATATTAACATGTGGAATGAGATAAGAATCAGCTATCCATATGGACTATGGATATCTAATTTTTCCAGTGGTTTGTTTTTAAAGGTAATTCTTTTTTCCATTGAGTGATCTTAGCATTTCTGTACCAAATTAGTGGTCTATGTCAAATGAGTCTATTTCTAGACAATGTATTCTGGTCTTTTTGATCTATATGTATCCTTTTTGCAATATCACACCCTCTTTATTATGGTAACTTTGTAATAAGTCTTGAAATTGGTTAATTTGAATATGCGAATTTTTTTCTTTTTCATGATTATTTTATCTACTTCTTTTCCCTTTTCATACATATTTTAGATTCCCTTGTCAATTTCTATAAGAATCCTGCTGGGTCTTTTTTTATTAGAATTACATTGAAAGTAGATTGGGAAAAAACTCTATACTATTAGCTTTTCAATCCATAGACACAGCATCTCTCTCCAACCATTTGGCTTTGGTTCATACTTTTCACAGAAACTTTGTAGTTTAAAGTGTATGAATTTCACACATCTTTTATTTAGATTATATCTAAGTATTTCATGTTTTGTGGTACTGTTGTAAATGATGCTTTTCATTTCAATTTTCAATTGGCCTTGCTCCTTGCTAGTATATAAAACATATATATTTGATTTTATATTTTAGCCTTATATAAAAAATTATTAAATTCACCTATTAATTCTAGTAATTTTTCCTGTAGACACTTTTAGATTTTCTATGTAGAGAACCCCATTTCTTTCTCTTTTTTTCCCAATTTGCCTGTCTCATTTTTGCAATTTTGTTGCACTAGAATTTCTAAAACAACATGGAATTGGAGGGCATCTATTTTCCAGTTTTAAGGAGAAAGTGTTCAGTCATTCACCATTAAATGTGAGGCTCAGCTGGGCATGGTGGCGCATGCCTGTAATCCAAGCGACTTGGGAGGCTGAGTCAGGAGGATCACGAGTTCAAAGCCAGCCTCAGCAACTTAGCGAGGCCCTAAGCAACTCAGTGAGACCCTGTCTCTAAATAAAATACAAAATAGGGCTGGGGATGTGGCTCAGTGGCCGAGCGTCCCTGAGTTCAATCCCTGGTTCAAAAAAAAAAAAAAAATGTGAGGCTCACAGGGTTTTTTATAAATGCTATTTATTACTTGAAGAAGTTCCATTATATTTCTAATTGCTGAGATTTTTTATCTTAAATAGATATTGAATTTGGCTAAAGTTTTGGTTTTTTTTTCAATGCATCATATGGTTGTTCTTTCATTTGGTGAATTGCCTTGATTGGTATTTTCCATTCCTAGGGAAAAGAACCCCGTGATCATGGATCATAATTATCAATTATCAATTTTTGCATTTTGCAGGATTCCATTTGCTATTATTTTGTTGAAGATTCTTGTGTCTATGTTCTTGAGTGGTATTGACATTCAGTTTTCTTTTCTTATAAGGTGTGTCTGTGGTGCCAGCATAATGCTGGCCTAGTAAGAGCTGGGAAAGGTTTTCCTCCTCCTATCTGTGTAAACTTTCCTTAAATGTTTAATATAATTCACCAATCAAAACATCTCTGGACCTAGACTGCTTTTTGGCACCTTTTCGGTTTTTTAGTATACATAGGACTATTGTATTACTTATTATTATCTAGTTGAACTTTGGCAGTTTGGGTCTTTTTAAAAAACAGTTGTCAGGTTGGGGACATAGCTCAGTGCTTGCCTAGCATGAGCATGAGCAAGGTTTTGGGTTTGCTCCCCAGTACTGCAAAAGAAAAAAATCATCCATATCATAACTGTCATTTTAATCTTATACTCAGTCCATGACTGTATTTGTTATTGTTTTTACATATGTTGTGGATAAAAAGTAAAATACTATCTAATACTGTGCAGAGGGGAGATGATGTTCCAGACAAGTACAGATTTAAAATTATTTTTCTAATATCAGTAGAGAATAACAGTTCATTTTCTCTTTTTATGTAGATAAATGAAAATACTATATTCTTTTCTCTGTCAAGAAAAAGGTTTTGAGATCAAAAACTAAAGATTATGTTAGAGGTTCTGGTTGAACTCTAGTCACAGACCAGAAGCTCCCGCAGGTCTCGTCACCTCCCCTCCATAGAGATGATGCCCTGAGACACGATCCATCTCCCCAGGCTTTCTTCAAGAAAGGGGCAACACAGGGGCTGGCAGGTGAGGTCACCATCCACAAAGAGCCATTAAAACCATACACCTTGCAGCTATTTCAGTCCTGCTAGGAAGAATAGATTCTAAGAACACCCAACACAAGAAGAGGGAGGGCAGAAGGGGGCAGTTGGTAATGCTTCCATCTTCTTAAACACAGTAGTGATAGTTACAAATATTCCTCAAGCATTTGCCTGGTGGCAGGCACTCCTCTAGGTGCTGCCCATAGAGTTTGAACAAATAAACAAAAACTTTTGCCCCCAGGAAAGTTACCTCTTAGTGACTAAAGAAGAAAATATGCAAGATAAATAAATACAAATACACTATGTTAGGAAATGATGACTACCCTGATGAGCCATAACAACAATTAACATGAAAGCCAGCAAGACAATGTAAATCCTTCCCACTGAATAGGAAAGTGTGTGCATGGACTTGTGCGAGTGTCCACCCATGTGCCAGCCATGGCCACTGCAGTATGTGACCACTGAGGAGATATGGAAACATCATCTCAAAAGCATATTAACATTAACCTGGAGACTAAGGTAGGGTAAAGGAAGTAGAGCACACCCACATGTTATCAATCATGATGATTGTTTTATTCTCTGTACTAAAATGGATTGGGTTAAGCATCAACTTTCTGGGTATTAAGAAAATTGATTTTGAATCATAAAGTATTAATTATTTTAGCAGAATTTATTTCATTTCAGATTTCACTGTAAGGATTTTCATTTTTAGTAAGTAGAAAATAATAAAGAGAACTGATATTTCAGGGGGTTGGTAATAAAAAGCCAGCACCTCGTTACTTTGCCTTAACAGATGTCTTCACTCACCAGACTCTCCAGCCAAGCCCTCTGGACCTTGGGCACGCTTGCTGTGTTGGAAGATTTGCTTGTATGTGCAGAAATCATTAAACGTGTTTTACAGAGAACTATCTTTCTGAAAGACCACAAAAGAGAAAAATGAAGGAATTCCACAATGTGAAACTAAAATCCAACCAAAGGGATGTTTTTCTCAACCCCAATGTGCCCCAAACATTTTTGGGGAATCATTGTACCAGACACTTCAGGTCACAGGAAAGTAGACTGACTTTTGGGATATATAAAATCAAACATCTAGAAATAGATATACATAGTAAAAAGTACAGGATTGTGCTTTGAAGGAGAATAATTACATTTTGAACAGGTGTGCCAGCTGTCCAGAGGCTTCCTTAACATTCAGAATGGTGCAATTTATTCCTTCCTTTGTTGTAAATGCTGGTCCAACAAAATGAAACACACTGATAGTTCAGGCTCAGTAAGCCCATGGGACTGTCCAATCATTTAAATAACTATCTTTAGTAATAAGATGAGGAAAATCATAAGAGGCATGATTTTTAAAGATGTAGAAATAAATAAATGAAATGAAATAAATAATTGAGTCTTCCTTCTCCAAAACTAGAACTGCATTCCAGGTGTTAAACTGCCATGGAAATCATAAAAGAAATGTTAATAGGAAAAACACACATCTAGTCAATAAAAACCTAAAGCCAACTAAATTTTGAGCCAGGAACCAATTGTGAACCATGAAGAAGTTATTGAGGTTTTTAAAAAAATCATTTATTGAATAAGCAGACGTCTATTTGGAATAAAGCTGGTTGAGCCCAAGACACTCTTAGTAGGCATGCATGGTTTTAAAATAGATGTTACCAACTGAGGTGGCTGCCACTGTTCATAGACACACACACATACAGAGGGATGCACTAGACCAGATTTCCAGATTTATTAAGTAATAAGATTAATGACTCCTTAAGATTTTACTTTCTTCATTTCTCTTTTTACTGAGTATTTTTTCCTTATAATGTTTTTCTCTATAAATAATTCCTTTCTCTGAACTTGGTTAATGGTGAAATCATACCAACAAACGCCCACATAAACAAACACAACACTTTTCTTTCTCAGGTCCTGTCTTCTGTCCATGCTGATTATGGCTCTAAAGCAGGTTTTTAAAAATAATGTTATTAAAATAACAGGCCCCAGATACCTTACCTCTAAAAATGCACCTGTGTCTTTCATCAACCTGAATAGAAATTATGTGTGAGCAATCTCCCACTGCTAGGTTCAAGAGTCAAGGAAGGGACAGGGTATTATGAATTTTTCAGATTGCTGACTAAGAAATGTAGTTCATTTCCTCCATTATCAATATTATTTAAAAGGCACGTCATGATATTTCTGAAATATACTCAAGAAATATGGTAACAAGAAAATGAACAATAGCTTATTTCATAACTCAGGGTAAGGTATTTAAAGGGAAACACATTACTGAGGTCTTTTGCTAAAAATTTGTTAGTAAGAAAATCAATTAAAGCTAAAAATTTGTTAGTGAAAAAAATAAACAAAAGCTAGTAATAAAATTAATAGAGGGCTGGGGATATAGCTCAGTTGGTAAAGTGCTTGCCTTGCAAGCATAAGGCCCTGGGTTCAAATCCCCAGCACCACAAAAAAAAAAAAAAAAAAAAAAATCAATAGAATACAGTAATAAAGTCAATAATTTCTTTGCCTGTAAGTTAGAAAAAAGTATTAGTTATAATTTCAATATCCTTTTCAATAACATTTGCAATTTCCCACCCAGTTGATGGCTTATTTCAAGCCATGGTCCACCTGCCCTCTCTTGTCTTCTGGCTGAAATATGACAACATGCTTACAGTTTCAAGTTAATTTCAGGAATGTTAACAAATATACTCTCCATTTGCTAAGAAAGAGCTTCATTATTTCCTTCATATGAATTCTGCGCCCAATTCATTCACCCTTGCAACAGAATTCCAGGACCAAAAGCTTTTCAGCAGATTGCTTCCTAGAGGAAAACTTACCATACCACACCTGTTTTTCTCACTCTGTTCCCATTGCCTCTGGCTGAAGGAAAGGACAAGTTTTGAACTTTACTAATTAATAATGGCTATTTGCCTTAGTTTGGATAAGTCATCCTCAATTGACCAAAGGAAGAAATCTTCAAATTAGCTGTGATTGGTGACACAGAAGGGTGTATATGTAAAATCCAAGTTCAACTTAGGGCACATCATACCGAGTACAAATGGATGTCTGTCTTTTTAGAAATACTGAATAATATTACTGTCAGATCGGACTTGGTCAGCTATGGGGAAGGAAGCAGAAACACCTGGCAACCCACTTTGAACAAAAAGAACAGGGCAATGCACCAGTGTAGGGACACACCTTAAGATGGTGACCACATTAACAACACCCTCGGGGCAAAAGCCTCCCCCACTCGTGGTACCACCAAGGTGGCGCCAGGATTGGCTCATTCAGCTTCCATGAACCTGAGCAGCTTTACATCTTAGCAGACCTCTGCCCTGCAGGACTTGCTGTATACTGCATGTGCTGTTGACCTTTAAAATGATTGGCCCCCGCCTGTATCTCCTCCCCTCGCTCCCTTTTCATATACCTGTTTCACCCCTCCATTAAACTGAGATTCTCTGGACAGACTCCCGGCTGGTGTGCGTTTTTCAGCCGACGACACTCACCATCCTGTTTGACCCCCGTGCCCCCTCTGGCTGGTCCAGGGAGGGCACCCAACCTTTGTTGTTCGGCCCAGAACAACACACCAGAAGCGACCAATCAGATGCAGACCTGCTGACCCTTATGTCCACCTGGTGCCCCTGTTCCTGGGCGGGACCTCTAACCTATTCCTCCATATAAAGACTCTGACCAGCCAAAGCCACGTGCGCTTTTCTCCAGCTCGCTCCCCGACTTGGGAGGGTTGGGGATCTCGCCAAAGCTCTTAATAAAGCTTAATTTAGCTACTTTTGTCTTGACTCCGGTTTGGTCACCTGCTGGCGAGTTTACATTCCAACCATCACGTATTTACATTATGGTCCCGAACCTGACCGGCAAACTTAAAATTACATAGTATGTATATACCACATTTGTTTCACTAGTCAGCCCAGCCTGGGATTCTGGGAGCTAACTGGCAGGGCCTGCTCTTGGAATCTCTGGAGTCTGTGATCAGGTGGGTGATTTTGTTAACATCACCACTACCCAGCTGACTTCTTATAAGACCCCTCTTGTGGCTCACTCCACACAATCTCTGTTGATGTCCCCTTGCCCTCTAGAATAGGACCAGTCCAGTTCATTTAAGCCTAGGTCCTCTTGGAAATATTTACTTGATCCGTGAGAGCATGTAGTTTTACCTCCCAAATGGTATAAATAAATCCTTCTGGTGCTCTTCCTCCTGGCCTTGATAGTGACTAATTCCCATCAAGTTCTACCTTCTGAATTCTTCAGGCTTTGGTCATCCTTAGTCTATGGTGGTTAACAAGTCAGATTCAAGGCTCCACTCTACCTCAGCCCTGGTAGCTGCATGGGAAAGACCCACCAAGTTTGCACATCTTGGCTAGCATCCAGTTAAGATGTGATTCTGCCCATCAGCAGGAACAGGGAGATTCTAAAAGAGCTATTCAAAGGCCACCATGTTTCAGGTGTGCCTTGACTGGGGGTCCCAGGGCACCCTGATGGTGTGTTAACATTTACTTGTTAATTTGGAAGATATTCACTTCCTATCCTCTGGCAGATATCTCCTTCCTGGGGAGCACAGATAATTCAAGGTAATCTTGTTCCCTGCCCCCAGGTTAGGGAGGGAAAGAGAGAGAAGAGGAAAAGAAAAACATGTCCCTTTAAAAAATAAGAAATAATAAGAAATAAGAAATATAAGAATATAAATATATATTATATAAATATAAGAATAAAAAATAAGAAAGAAATATAAGAAATAATATATTCAAAAGGTGAAGTGGACCACTGTTAGACTCTGAGGGTTGGAGAACTCAGGTTTGTTTATGCCTGCGTACCCAGAGAGCTAGTGCTCTGAAGTTCTGGGCCCTAAGCTGAGGTTCCATGGGGCTTTTAGAGGAAATTTGACATCATTTCTTAATCATTACAACATTGGTGGGTTTGAATTTGTGGCTTGCAAGACCAAAGACCATGCACAGAGAATTTGTGATAAGTAATTCACAGGTGTGGGACTAAGACAGTAAAATCCTTGGGAGTGTTATCCTGATGTGACTTTCACCACAAGCAGCAGTAACTCAAGATGACTTGAGTTTATCTCCCTAAGCACTATATTTCTAAGAACTAAGTCAAGGAGGTTGTAGTTTAGACAAAAGTTAATTGGCATAGCAATTAAATGATGTAACTACGTTTCCAGAGTTCAGAAAGTTTCAAAGTATAAGAAGAAAGGCTCTTTCTACAGGCACCTGTTGAATCTCTGGCCTTGAAAGCTTGTCACAGGGATGTTTACATTTGAAAAGGGAGACTCCCAGAGATAACTATTTTTAATCCAATTGATAGGGTTCCAGGGTTAATTAGGTTCCCTGAAGAGAGGCTGAAGAAGGGGAGGGGGAAAAATTAACCCTTTCCCCAGGTATTGGTTCTTCATTATAACATTCTTATAATTTCATTTTATAATTAGGTCTGATTCCTCCATCAACCTCATCTTGGCCCTTAGTTAGAAGTGAGGAGGCACTGTGAGAAATAGAAAATCCTAATGGTCCAATTTTTAGAAAACAGTATTTAGCTTTAAGTATAAAATGACTTGAGATATAAAGAAGGCAACTTGAGGGGAGAAAAGAATGAAAAGTTGCAAGCAGTTAACACTGAACTGTCAATAGGAACAGCCCTTAACAATCAGGAGCTGGGAAAGAAGTCTTCCCCACCCCCACCTGATCAACAGAGATAAACTCTATGTGCCAAAAGGCACTCAAACCAAGGAGACTTTCCTGCCACAGGAAAGCAAAGGGAGATAGGGCCAACCAAAGGCATTTCTTTAAATAACCCAATAGGAGACAGTGAAACCTAAGTGACATTTGGGAAGGTTGTGCACCCCATAGTACTCAGCCAATGAAGAACTGGGGGAGGGAACTTGCACTTTAGGGGATAAAAGTTGTACCCAAGCTGGTGGTTCCTGACCACCAGAAACCCAATCTTTCAAAACTGTCATTAAAGTCAAGTCTTGCTTTTTCCTATTCCTTGAGTCTCTCAGTCCATTCTTTGGGCTTGGACAGGTGAGTGTGTTTCTCACAGCCCTAATGAATAAGAAGAGTGAATGGTCAGCAACCAGAAGTTAAGGACCCCAACTGAGATCTTGTTCAAATGCAGAATGCATACCTGGAGGCTAACTGGTAGACATATTCTTGAACACCATCAAAGGCCTATTTCAAATGTAAAAGATCTTGAGGCTCACCTGTGATACCACCGTGGCCAGCTCTGTTGTCCCAGAGATGGGAAAAAAGGAAAGGTGATAGCCTTAATACTTTTTCAGTGCCTGTTTTACATGGATTTTGCTCCATGCTCTACTCAGAACCATATATAAACTCCCAAGTTAGCACAACAAAATGTGTTTTTCTGCTATCAGGCCCACTCCTGAACAGCGGGAGTTCTCTCTCTTCTCAAATACATCCTACTGTATTTATTCTTCGCTTCCTTGATTCTTCATGGATTTTAAATCTTAAAAATTTGTGAGATAAGAATCCAAAGGAAATTGGCTAAGCAGGGAATCTATTCTCACCTCAAAACTTCAGTTTCACAAAGACATGGAGATAATACCACCAGTTATCAATTACCTTGAGGAGTGTTGCTTTCTCAAATGTTGAAGTATAACACCAGAGAAGCATGACAAGGCAAGTATAGAGTAGAAAGTAAAAAGCTGCATTAAAGGATAGTAAAACAGATGTCTCCCTGGTGGAAGAAGGGGACCCAAAGGTGGAATCCATGGGACAAGGAAATTCTCTCTCTTTTTTTTTTTTTTTTTTTTTTACGGTGCTGGGGATTGAACCCAGGGCTTTGTGCTTGACAGGAAAGCACTCTACCAACTGAGCTATATCCCCAGCCCTCTGTTATTTTTATACATCTAAAGTTTCCTTTGTTCTGCATTCTCCCCCATCCTGCATAGTGACTGGGAGATATCAGTGGAATGGCCAAGGGGTGAGCGGTGGGCTGGAAGAGCTGAGGTGGAATGCTAGGCAGGAAGGGAGTGGCAGCCCAGGGGGCATTGATTATTGCCCTCTGCTCTGGAGCTGCTTCATTAACAACCTTTTTGGAAGGGGTGGTATCAAAGGGTTCTGGAGACATGAACATTCCAATCTCCCAGGGGTGGTTTCCAACTTCCCCAAATTGGCCTCCATTTTCTCCATTTGACCTGATTATCTATTTTACACTGCCTGCCTTTAATTCTGGTTTCAGAGAGAAGACAAGGCACAGCACTCATTACACACCTGTGCTTTCCCTTCAAAGAGTACATCAATAAATCACTCATTTTCTCCTCTTACACTGTTGCAGTTGACAGTCAATGAAACTTGTGAATGCAAGGAGTTCTGTCACCTGGAATATTAGAAAAGTAAGAAAATTGAAATTTTCATATTATCACCATTTCTAGTTTTGTGTCTGGGTGTAATTTTACTTCTGTAAACTTCCAGTTACTTATCTATAAAACAAACACACACACACATAGCAAAACACATAACTAGAATTTCTGGAACAGAATAGAATATATAGAACATTTAATTTATTAGGTGATTATATTAAATCAAATACCACAAACTGTGACATTTTATGAGAAAGATTACTAAATTATCAGTTTCTTAAGTGCAGGGACTATGTCGTATTTATATATCAATAGCAAGTGTTCAAATATTTATTAAATGCATAAATCTATGAATAAATTTAAAGCAAAAGTGGTGTGATGGAAATACGACAACCACAGGGTAATTGTGATAGGTAGAATGGTCCCACACAGGAACTTGTAAATATATTATTTTATATGATTCAGGGAAATTAAAATTGCAGACAGAATTAAGAATGTTCCTCAGCTGACCTTGAAATAGAATATCCTAAATTATCCAGATGGATCCAATATAATCACAAAATTCTTAAAAGAGAAATAAAAAAGAAGAAGAGGGACAACCAGAGAGATGGCAGCATGAAAAACACTCTGCTTGATGTTGCTTCATTTGAAGCTGGAGAAATGGGGCCAGAAGGCAAGGAGTGCAGGTGTCCCCTAGAAGTTAAACAGGGTAACAGGTTCTCTCTGAGTGTCCAAGAGAAATGTTGCTCTGCCAGAAACTTGAGTTTTATCCAGTGAGAAACATTTCAGATTTCTGATTTCCATAAGTAAAAGACAAAAAGAATTACTGTTGTTTTAGCTACTAAATTTGGTTACTTTGTCATAGCATCAATTGGAAACTAATACAGTGTCTGAAATTAGCCATGAGTAAAGATATCAGATCCAAGCTGGTGATTATAAGCTCAAGCTGATATGTACAGGTTATCCAATTACTACCAAAAAAAAAAAAAAAAAAGAAGAGAAAAAGAAAATACAAATGTAGAATGTAGAACTCAATATCTATGCTACTAATAAGAGAAACATCAGTAAAACAGTGTCTATTAATTTGTATAATCATTTAAGTACTCATAACTAAAATTCTTTTGATTTTGTTACCAAAGGCTCAGTCCTTGTTCCCAGTGCCAATCCAATAATGAGGACACAGTTTTGAGAAAAAAAAAAAAAAAAAAAAGAAGGTTTATTGCTCTGCTAGCAAAGGAGAAACACAGGGGACTCCTATCCCCAGAGGCTGTAGTTCAACCCATCAGGAGGACCAGGGGGATTTTAAAGAAGCTCTTCATGGGTTACCTTTCAGGTGTGCTCTGGTAGGGGGTCCCAAGGCACCCTAATGATGTGTTAGGATTCACTTGTTAATTTGGGAGATATTCACTTCCTAGATCCCCTGGTAGGTGGTAGGTGTTTCTGTGGTAGGTGTGTTCAAGGACAATTAACTAGGGGAAAAAAGATAACACTGTCTACCCAATCTTGTTAGGGAGGAGGAGAGAGGAGAAGAGAGAAAGAAAGATATCCTTTTAAAAATAAGCCTCAGAGCAAGGAGGGCTACTATATTCAAAGGGTGAAGTGGACCACTGTTACAACTTTACATTCTATATAACATGTCAAAGAGAGTGACAAAGATATAAAGAGAACAAAGATCGTCTCTGGGTGGGGAAGTGGTACCAGCCTAAAATGATGGCTTTTTTTGAACTTTCTGAGCATGAAATTAGAAATCCCTGCATATTTTCTTTTTTTCTCCCTCCTTCCATCTATCCGCCTACATCTCAGTGTCTGTTTCTTGATCATGTTTTACTTTTTTTAGTGTACCCTAGACCCAAAGTCACTTATGTTTTACTTTTCACAGGATCTGAGGGTGCTGAAGCTATAAGTCAATCTGGGTACAGAAGTGAGTCTGGAACACAGATTTAGGAGAAGCTCTGAGCAGCAGCAGAAACTATGGCTGCTAGTCTGTTGGTCTGAAGAGCAGAGAACAGTGAAGGGTGCTTTCAAGAATACTCATAGCAAATTTATTCATAATAGCTTAAAAGCAGAAACCATTCAAATCCATCAGCTGATGAATGGATAAACAAAATGTGGTATACTAATTCAATAGAATATTATTCAGCCATAAAAATAATAAAGTATTATTACACATTACAAAGCAAAAGTGAGAGAAATCAGTCACAGGAACACATATTGTATGATTCAATTTATATATAATATCCAGAATAGGTAAATCTATATAGGCAGTGGATTGGTAGCTTCCAGGGTCTTGGGGTTGGGGATATTAGGAGCAAATAGGGAGTGACTGTTAATGGCTCTAATGTTTCTTTGGATTGAGCAAAATGTTCTATGATTTATTGTGGTAAAAGTTATACAAACCTGTAAAGATACTATAAATATTAAATTTTACATTTTAAATGGGTGAAGTGTGAAGTTCTTTTTTAAAAAAGGCCATTAAGTCTGCCATGGGGACATCCATCTTAGGGCAAAATGACACCTCAGCATAGTGAGAGAGTAGAATGTCCAACCAGTACCCTGGAGTGTGGCAAAAATAAATGGACATGAGGAGTAAAAGAAAAGAACAGAAAAAACTTATACTACTGAAAATGATAACCACAGTCACATGTAGTTTGGAACTTAAAGTAGTTTCAATTAAATAAGTTAAATCAGTTCCTCAGTAACCCTAGCCACACTCAGTGTTCAATGACTGCATGTGGCTGGTCATGGAATATGTTGAACCCATATTCAACAGGGCAAATGTAGAACACTTCCATCATAGGAAAAGTGGTGGACTAGAGGAACCCACTGTATAGTTGATGCTGTTTGAGAATGAATCAAAACAACAGTTCTGCAATGCCAAGATGAGGTAAGAAGGCAACTCAGAGAGCTATCAACCAGGTGAAAACAAGAAATAATGTTTGTAGAATAGAAAGAAGACTAATAAAAGGAATAGAGGGTGGCAGCACCAGGCATCTGGTGGCTCAGTGGGAGAGGGGAAACTGCCTTCCAGTAACTAGAAAGAAAAATTTCCAGTGAGTATAAGAAAGGCAGACTCTGCTGTCCAGCAAATTCATAATCTGAGCAGGAAAAACAGATACTGTGAAGTGAGCCAAGGTGGTAAGAGAGTCCTGGGACTTCTCAGTGGATTTAGTGAATGTGAGGAAGAAGTTCCAGCCTAAAAACATGCTTTGTTCGGGTTTTCTGAGCGATTAGAAATCTCCACGGTGTTCCTTTGTCTCCCACTCTGTGCCCCACTGCATCTTTTTCTTGATTTTCTTTCTTTTTTTGTACTTAAGACCCCAAAGCCACTTACATTTTGCTTTTCAGTGGATTGGTGGGTGCCTAAACCACAAGCCAATATGGGCACAACAGTGAGACTAACACAGATTTAGGGGAAACTCTGGGCAATAAGGCAAACCACAGCTGCTAGTCTGTGGGTCTGTAGAGAGAATTGTGGGGGGTGCTTTCATTTGAAATTTGTGTTCTGAACTCTTTGATAAGGAGCAAGGCTGACAGCAAGTAGAAGTGGTTTGGGTAGAGTTGGGTGGAAAGCTGCTATCTGCAGCATTCTACTATGGGCCTGGTCACCTCTCCCATACCAGTCTTCGGTAGGGACTAGAGTGGGCAGGCCTGGGACTGTCAAGTTTAGAATTTTTGTCTTTATTCTGTGTGCAGAGGGAGTCACCGAAGTGTTTTGTCTGGGGGATAGAATGATCAGATTCATTTGGAAGTGTTCTCCCTAGAGGTCAGATCAGACATAGGAAGACCCCTTTTTAAGACTGGTAGACTATATTGCAGGTGAAGTCGCACTGTCTTGGACTAGTATGAAAACTGAGAGATACAATAGTTCAAAGATAGTAAGGAGGTGAAAGTCCATAGAATTCATAGATGGACTGTAAGAGTAGTAAGCTGGCATAGATGGATGAATATTGGAGCAAGTCAGTGAGAAGGGAACAAAGAAGTATAAATGGACTAGGGATTGAAAGATAAGTTTTAAAACTACCAATCTTAAGGTACCAGTGAGACATCCAAGTACAAATGTCAAGATAGCAATTGGTTATATGGGTCAGGTTTCAGAGGATTAAAGATGACATATATCTGTTAGTCATCTTAACATAGGTGGTTCTTTAAACTTTGAATACCTGTGAATTTAATCAGGGGATGAATGAATTCAATCAATGGAAAGTGCAAATTCAGGGCCTGAGTACAGAAATAAATCTGCAAATTAGAATGAGAAATGACAAAGGAAAAGGAAGGGAATAAGAAGGTTAGGTCACAGAAGTAAAGGACAAAGAGGATGACTTAAGGAGAGTGAGTGGTCCCTCACATTGGATGACACTAAGAGCTCAAGCATGATTAGGGAGAGTGCATTGGATTTGACCACTTTAACTACTCTAAAGAAGTAACAGTAACTTTAGTGAACAGTGTTGAGAATAGGCAGAGGCTCAATGGGAATGGATTTTGTAGCAAATGGGAGATGGGGAAATGGTGCCATGTTCAAATAATTTTACAAGGAGTTTAGATATGGAGAAGAGAAATATAGAAGTGTCACTAGGGCAGGATATGACAGCCAGAGTAGAAGTATCTTTAATAAGACAGTCTTTAATATGTTTAAAAACTAAGAAACAAAACAAAACAAAAAACTAATGAAAAAAAAAAAACCTAAGACAAAGGCACTAGTACAGATGAAGTTACAAAAGAGAGAAGGGATTATTATTATTGCAAAATGCTGAAGAAGAAAAAGGAAAGAGGGATCCAGAATTCAAATAGAGGGACTGGCCATTAAGCAAAAGAGAAATCTAAGCTGGGAATTGTAAACAAGAAGAGGTCAATACACTGGAGCCTGCCAGTACTAGTGGGGTTGAGAACAGAAGGAAGAGATAACCATGAGATTTGGAATAGAGGAAAGTTGTGGTCAGAGGGTAGAAAGCTAACTTTTGTGACCTTGAGGATAACATTATGAATGGTGGCAGGATTTACTCCAAGGTACTGTGAAAGACAAATATATATATTGTTATATTGCGTGCAGGTACAAATAGGTAACAAAAAAATTGACCATTATGTGCAACTATAGTGTACCAATAAAAAATATTTTACCAATATGCTTTTTTTTTTTTTTTTTTTGGAACCAGGGATCGAACTCGGGGACACTCGGTCACTGAGCCATATCCCCAGCCCTATTTTGTATTTTATTTAGAGACAGGGTCTCACTGAGTTGCTTAGGGCCTCGCTAAGTTGCTGAGGCTGGCTTTGAACTGGCGATCCTCCTGACTCAGCCTCCCAAGTGGCTTGGATTACAGGCGTGCGCCACCACGCCCGACTTACCAATATGCTTTTAAAGGAACATTCCTTTGTCTAATGTCCATGATTGTTTTTATATTTATCTGTTCTATGTTCTAATTGTATGAGATGGAAGCAAATTTCCAATGATGGTACTAACTTTTCAGATATATCTCCTCCTCCCCAAATAAGAATGGATTGTTCATTAGGTAAACACAAATTAAAATTACTCTGAGATTTTATCTCAGACCAGTCAGAATGGCAGGCTCAAGAACACAAACAATAGTAAATATTTGAGAGGATGTAGAAAAAAAGGAACTCTTTTACACTGTTGGTGGGATTGTAAATTAAACCAACCACTTTGGAAATCAGTATGAAGGTTCCCCAAAAGACTAGGAATGGAACCACCATATGACCGAGCTATATCACTCCATATACATAACTATGGAACTATGGAACCAGCCTAGGAGTCCATCAATGGATGAATGGATAAATAAAATGTGATACACACACACACACACACACACACACACACACAATGGAGTTTTATTCAGCCATAATGAAAAATAAAATACGTTACTGCAGGAAGATGAATGGAACTTGAAAACATTATGTTAAATGAAATAAGCCAAACTCAGAAGGGTCATATGTTTTCTTTTCTATGTGAAATCTAGAGATGAGAAAGGAACAGAAATGTGGAGGGGAGGAGTCTCATGATAATTGAAGGGAGATGAGTTGAATAGAGGAAAGGGACCAGGAGGAGAGAAAGGGGAAATATTGGGGAATGATATTTGCCAAATAATATTGTCATGTTGTGTGCAGGTAACAATACATAACAATAAATCCCACCAATTACAATTATGATGCACCAACAAAAATATGGGGGAGAAAAGAATGTAAAGCTCTAAGCACGTACAGTGAGTGGCACACTTCTATAATCCTATGAGGGAGGCCAAGGAGCACAAGTTTGAGGCTAGCCTGGGCAACTTAGCAAGACCTTGTTCCAGATAAAAAATTAGAAGGGCTGGGGATGTAGGAGTGGTAGAGTGCCCTTGGGTTCAATCCCCAGTACCAACAAACAAATAAAACAACAATTATTTTCTACATCATTTCCCCACAAAGGAATTAACATGACAGAAATTATGCCCATAAGCCAGGATTCTAGTCTGATACTTGGTTCAAAACCACATAATCAGAAAGAGCCTTTTTCTTTCCACATCTTTGTTGCTGGAATAAAAATATCAAAATTCTTGAGAATGCTGTCCAAAATAGGGTAGGAAATGTCAGTGCAAGGTTGTAATATACCAGATTTCATTCTCTAAAAACTAAAACCAAAAATGTTTTCAGAGTGGCAGGAGCAGATCTATCGTTAATCTATTTCCCAAGTATTCACAAAGAGAAGCACAGTTACTCTGTCAATATAGTGGGCTTAATCCTTTAAAAAATACTTTTGGAAATCCTGAAATATATAAGTATATAAGTAAAATTTGCAGTATGCTGTTAAACTCTACAGCAGCTTCCATTACCTGGCAGCAAGAACTTCTTACCTAGAACTCTTCTCTTCTATATATTCTACTTTGACTAGAGCCACTTTTTGCTAGGTGCTAAGTGTTCACTTAATATACTTTATGAAACAGAAGTTAATGAAGGCCCAGTGTAGATATATCTAGAGGGTTCACTATCAGCAAAATTAACATACATCAGTATGAACAGCATTCTTCATCCCCACTTTGAGCAGAAATTTTAGCCCTAAGATTTCTGTTGAATGGTCCATTTCAGGCTATTGAGAAAGTAATGCATACAATGGGTGATGGACAATCCAGTCACCTTTGGTGAGAAAGATATAGGTCAGGAGACTAAACTCAGAAATTCTGAAGTGAATCTCTCAACCTTAAAGCTTACTCACAGAAGTAAATGGAAAGAAGAAATGGGTTACTGGAGGGAACAAAAGGTCAAGCATGCAATTATGCCCATGAAACTGCCCCCGTGAGTTGAAGATCTCTGGACTCTAAATCTAGCCCTTGTCTGTAGTTGCTATGCTGTGCATATTTACTGCATTTAGTAGAAGAGCTCTTACTGTATCCTGAAATTGAACCTGAGGCCATGAGCAGTCCTGATCTTTTCTCAGGAAGATGTAATGAACAGGGATTTATATTTTCAATCTGCACCCAAATCTTTCCTTTTGAAAATTGCAACCTCATGTGGTCCATGTGATGCTTATGGGACCATGCATGAGTCTAGTGGGCTTATAACCCAAACCAAGCAATTAAGGCCCTTCTCAGGAATACTGGAAGAGTGAGACTAATTTTGAGACTGATGGTTATAAAAATCTGCTGGGGCAATCTTCCCTACCACATGAATAGATGTGGGTGAGAATGAAGACTGTAAGAAAAATGCAGCTCAGTTTGGGTCCCAAGGCAGCTCAGACCCTTGAAGTCAGGGGAGCAGGCACTATGGGTGCTGGTCTGAATTGTGGCCCAATGAATGCACCAAAAAAACCACTCCAGACACGGGAGCTCATGCTAGAGATTTATTAGGCAGACAAATGAAGTGTCTGCTCTCAGGACTGGGAGGAAAAAAGGGGAAGGAGGGTGGAGGGGGAGCTTCTTTTGAATGGTGTAGTTTTTGCGGGCTGATGACAGTTAAGCCAATGACTGCCAAGGATGCTTACAGGTGGACAAGCAAATTAAGCCAATGGCTGACTGAGTGTGTTTGTGGGAGGACAAACTAGGTTGTAAGAAGGGAGGGGGAGGGTGGCTGCAGCAAGAGGGTGGGGTGGTAAATAATGCAACTTCATATTATATTCTCCCATTTTTGTTTTTATAAGACGGTCCCTTTGGGGGCATGGGTGAGGTCCATCTTCAGTCACTGCTTCCTGTAGAGCTTATTCAGGGGAGGGAGATATTATTGCAGTAGGTGGGGCATTGGGGGTTAGGTAGTTCCTCTGGAGAGTGCACTTGCAGCCATGCTCCAATTCCTTTCCTGTGAGATCCTGATATTCCTGGAAGCAAATTAGAAAAGAGACACTCCTGGTAATTTTGGGGTGATATCACCTGTTCCAAGAGGGTGCTGTTGAAAGTCAAAGAGCTGTTAAAGTCTAGGGCCCTAGCCAGGAGATTATAAAACCCACTCTCATGTGCATTCAACATCCCTATAACATGAGAGGGTGGTTAAATTGAGTATGTGGTGTGTGGTGGTGACTACCTGTGCTAAGAGTGGATCCTCTGAGCATCAGCTCTGAATATAGGTAAAATGGGTAAAACATCCCTGTGGGCAGTAGGAGTCAGTCTTCCAGCAGTCCTGTGGGCAATCCAGGGCAGGGGGTGGGGGGAGGAAAAGGCTGGCATCTAGACAGATCTATTGGGGGAAAAAAATCCAATAGTTAGGAAAATGGCAGACAGGGCAAATGGCAGGGGAGGTAAGAATAGAGCTGGCAGTTAGATCCTCATGGCTGGGTGTAGTTGTCTGGTGCCTCAGTTGTCTGGTTTCCAGAATGGGAGAAAGGGTGAAGGGCCTGATGGCCTTTAGCCTAAGATGGAGAGGTCCCACTGGGTTGGCCGAGTATTGGTTGGAAGAAGCTGCGGGTTAGAAGCTAGAGAGGGATTTGTGGACTGAGAGTAGAGCTTAACCCAAGAAATGTGTAGCCATCCTGGTAAATCTTGCACCTTGACAGCCATTGGTGTAGCCAAAATCACCATATGGGTGCCCTCAGTGTAGATCTCAGTGGGAGCAGAGTTTTTTGGAGCTGGAGGTGTCAAAAGTGAATCACAGGTCTCAGCTTTGGGTGTCAGGGGCTGGTAGTCCTGAAGGAGAAGCAGCTGATTGACTGATTGGTTGGTGAACTGTGTGTGTCTGCCAGCTTTGGAATTTGTGTATCTGATCTTGTAGGAACTTCTTTAGGCAATTTATCAGGCATGGCCCTTGAGGATCAAAAGGGCTCTGGAGTCACTGACATTTCGATCTCCCAGGGGCAGTCTCCAACTTCCCAGACTCTGATGGCCTCCATTCCTTGATTTGACCAGATTTCCTATTGTACACTAACTTCCTGTCCCCAATTCCAGCTTCATTTTCCCCTTTTATTTTAGGAACTCCTTACTGCTGTAAGGAAGGGGGTGACAACTGCTCTGGCTGCTTCAAGCTAGAAGGGGCCAGCATAGAGCAAGAAGTTTGGAGTTCCCTTTCAGAAATCTGGTCAATCAAGGGGTCCAGGGTAGAAGTCTGGTTGGGTAAGAGCAGGTGGTAAGGTAATCTGGGGGTGGGTGCTTCTATGAGAGAGAAACAAAAAGACATGAGTACTGAAATGAGATTAATACAGATAAATGTTGCAGCATCTGGAACGTGTCAATGAATATCATGAAGATGATAGAAATCAATCTCTCACCAGGAGGCGGAAGAACTGAGAAGTTCCCATGACCAGGCCTAACAAAGGCTGGAGAGGACAGGCCTGTATTTGGGAACTTCAGCATTGTCAGAGTTATCAGGAATGTAAACACAACATTTAATTTTTTAATGTCATCGATGTCCCCAGAAAACATAGTTAAACTACTTAATGTCATCTGATTTTTGTAAAATATCCTTTTATTGGTATAATGTGTGTTTAGTGGAGATCTCTTTCTGTTACATAGGACTAGATAATCATACTAGCAAGGATAGATCAAGCCTACCTGTGGAGCTTAGGAAGATCTGTAGGCCTTAAACTGACAAAAATTTCTGACTCTGGCAGTTTCTCTTGATAGTTATCAGGCATATCTGCCTAAGAATTTCTCTTTTATAGCTTCCAGTCTTTACTTATTTTAGGGGCTAACACAAGTGAACATCTTAAGTTACATTTAACTATTATTTCTTTTTAAATGCCCAAGAATGGCTATGTTTTGGTTTTAACTGTTTTGCTAGGTGTTTAAGATGAAGTTGGTCAAACTGACCTGTTCCTGTCCCTTAAGTCAGCTGAGTTCCCATAGGGGTCACTCATGGGAAACCTGAGAGCAGCTTCTTAATTCCTTTAGTGCCATTCACTAGGTAGGGTCACCTTGATGAGGTGGCTTCCCTTGGAAGCATCAGGGATGTCTCCCTTTTCCAGTGACCCTCCTCTGTAGCAGGGGCACTGATTGGCTTTTCATCCTCTAATGGTCTCATCAATCTCCCTGATCAGGAGGTCATGCGGCCCAGAGTTGCAAAGCTCCTTAGAGAAGTTCTCTTGTTCCCTGGATTCAGGCTGACTCTGAGGGCAAGAGCCAAATACTGGTTTCCTTGGCCCTCTTGTGTTAATCTTGATCTTAAACTTGATCTTAAACATCCAGCAAGCCAGTCTCACCAGTCATAAAGTAACAGTATTGGGTTTAATTTCAATGTCTATAATTTTATAGTGGTTTACCCCTTTTATTTTATTTTTTTTTTTGCAGTGCTGGGTATTGAACTCAGAACCTTGTGCTTGCAAAGCAAGCACTCTACCAACTGAGCCATATCCCCAGCCCATACCCCTTTTATTTAACTGGAGTCTTTATTATCTTATCTGTCCTATAGGTGATGGCTTAGTATCTTAAATTAATTTAAGTTGTTTGTTCTTGAAGCAGCACTTTTTTTTTTTATTCTTTTATTTACTTATTGATTCATTGAACACAAATGGAGTACAGCTATTGTTTCACTGGTTGTACACAAAGTAGAGTCACACCATCTGTGCATTCATGCATGTACACAGGGCAATGGTATCTGTCACACATTGTTATTAATTTTACCCCCCACCCACCCCCACCCCCCTTCCCTCTATGCTAGCTATCTTTCCTCCATTCTTGCCATCTTTCCCCCCCCACATTATGCATCATCATTCATATATCAGAGAGACCATTCGGCTTTTGGATTTTTGGGATTGGCTGATCTCACTTAGCATAAGAGTTTCCAACATCATCCATTTACCTACAAATACCATAATTTTATTCTTCTTTATGGCTGAGTAATATTCCATTGTGTATATATACCACAGTTTCTTTATCCATTCATCTACTGAAGGGCATCTAGGTTGATTCCATAATCTAGCTATTGTGAATTGAGCCGCTATGAACATTGATGTGGCTGCATCACTGAGGCAATCTGATTTTAAGTCCTTTGGGTATAAGCCAAGGAGTGGGATAGCAGGGTCAAATGGTGGATCCATTCCAAGTTTTCTAAGGAATCTCCACACTGCTTTCCAGAGTGGCTGCACCAACTTGCACTCCCACCAGCAATGTAGAAGCAGCACTTTTGTAAGACATTAATCAGGCAACAGTTATAGAGTTTACAAGGAAAATACAAAATGGAATAACAGTAAAAACACATCAAGTTTGTGTAATAGCCATCTTAAATTTTGCCTGAGCTACATATTATACCCTCTGTTTAAGATCACTAATTTTACAACAAAAAAAACAATCTTTTTTTTGGAACCGGGATTGAACTCAGGGGCACTGAGCCACATCACCAGCCCTATTTTGCGTTGTTGCTTAGTGCCTTGCCCGTGCTGAGGCTGACTTTGAACCACGATCCTCCTGCCTCAGCCTCCTGAGCTGAAAAACAATCTTTTGAATATAACTTTAAATGAGCAGAAGTCTGGCTTATTTTGGAGCCATTCTGACATGTAGCGGGGTGGGAGGCAGAGTCTTATTTCAGGTAAGTTGGGGCTTTTTACAAATCTTAGGTAAAGTGTTCTAGTTTTGAAGTTGATCTTTGTCTCTTCTTCAAACATCATTTTACAAAGTTTACATGTACTTTTTCTTGAGTCTACGTGAATGGTAGTTAACACAATATGATATTACATTTAAAACAAATCAAAGAAAAGTTAAGAGAGATTTTAACTTTTATTTTGTGTGGCAAAGTGGCCAAATGCTTTCATGTTTGATGACATTAACCTTTAATTAAATCAGATTTTCACTAACTTTTAGAAATACACTTACATTTAAATTTTTTAAATCTAAATGTAAAAAGTAACAAATTTTACATATGCCCTATTGATAACAGGTCCTGTTATAGAACACTAAAGGATATAAATAAGTCCCCAATAAAATTTACTCTTTTTATAAGTTTAAATTTACCAGTACAGACAAGTTTAGTTTGGAGAATAGCAGCTTGATAAATTTTCTGTTTTAAAAGACTTGTGTACCTGGAAGATATGAACATATTTAATATACAAACAGTGACCACTCCCCTAATCAAGTTTAGTTTTTAAAGAAAAATTTAGACTCCATAATGTAGTACAATACTCTGTTTTTTAACCAAATTATATAAACCCCAATTTTTAAGATTAATTGCTCTAAAGAATAAATTAGTGTTTTTAAGAAATCCTTGTCATTTTAACATATAAACTCTGGTTTATATTAGCACATTAATATTTGTTAAGGAAAAACTTTAAATAGCTTTTATTGATCATCTAACATACATATAACCAACTTAGTTACACACAAACTTGTTGAAATCTGTCCTTTACTTACACACAGACTTTCTTAGCACTTACTTAGACCCCCATGTATTTCATCACAGACTTTCCAACCCAGAAACATCTTTTTCTCCCTTTTACTAAATGTATTTCCATGCCTAGAACCTTTCATTTTCTCCTTCCTATCTGCTGACACTTTTTGTTCACATTCTGAAACAACTCTTATGAAATTTCTGAGTTTAGATAAATTACTCCATTTTAATAAGATGAACTACTTTGTTATGTACAGCACTCTAATTGAAACACACTTGAAATTTTTGGATGCTTTTGTATATAGAATTGTACCTGTTAGCATGTAACTCTCAGTAACCTTGTTTTTAGTGATGACAAAGCAATTTTAAATCCTTTTCATTTACCAATCTGTGAAAATACCAGCAATGTTCACGTATGTTGCCCTGAAATTTAAGAAGTTATGAGTACTAGATATTATTTAAGTTAGCATTTTAACTTTGTAAATTAAGCAAATGTTTCTAAGAAACACATTTGAGTAATCCCACACATGTCAATTCCAATTTACTTATTTTACTGTAAAGACCAAGATATCAGATAAGTGTATTGAACAATATTTGCCATCTTTTTCCTGTTGAAGTAAAGTCCTAGAAACAATTGATTAATATCAACTAACATTTTATAGACATCAACATTTTATTAATTTAACCATCTAGAGACTTGTGAGGTAAATAATTTTGAAGACATTTTACTTTCATTTGTTTACCCAATTTAAATTGAACCTTTTTAAATTATGTGAATTAAAGGTATCTGGATCCACTTTTAAAATTTTAATTTCTTGAGCCTCTCATTATTTATGTCAATTTTGTTATCATGCACATACATAGACAACACATTAGACAATATGATATACACATAACACAAAAGCAAAGGCCTTGTAGCATTTTATAGGTGAATCTCCATTGCAATGTAACAGATGTTCAAAAATAACTCTAGAGTTGAATAAAAATAGAACTGGTCAGAAAGTCATTTACCTAGGTATGTAGAATCAAAATTGTGAGCTCAAAAAATATAGGATTTGGGCTGGGGATATAGCTCAGCGGGTAGAGTGCCTGCCTCACAAGCACAAGGCTCTGGGTTCAATCTCCAGCACTGCCAAAAAAAAAAAAAAAATAGGATTTAAGAAAAACAAAACAAGAGTCCTAGAAGAAAATATGATAATGGCCATTAATTATTTTAGTAAAATAACATGATAGCATGAGAAAGAGGAAGGCAGAGAGAGGGAGGCAGAGGGAGAAAGGGAGAGAGAGATAAAAAGAGAGAGAGGGAAAGAGAGACAAAGTCTTAAAACCATTTTTCTGTGTTGCAGCCCAGGAGAAGTTTAAAATGGACACTTTTTTTTCTTCAGTCTAAGGTTGATCCCTTGCTAAGCCTGCTGACTTACATTCCAGTGTGGGCTTCAGCAAGAATAGGCAGGGGAAATTGCCTAGGGCTTTTTAATCCTTTCTTCCCCTGGCTGGTAATCAGGTCAGGTTTGGATACAGAAAATTATGAAACATTATCTCCCACTACTTTTGAGGAATGGGGCTGCTGTTGGGCTAGTTAGGGTTACTCCCCCCATACCCACCCCCTCCCTATGCAGGTTAGAACATGTGCATGGGACTGTGTGGCAGGAGGAAGGAGCCTCTGCCCCAGGAGACCGGTATGGGGGTGGTTTGTTTAGGAAGAGCAAAGATTGGGTTTAGTGTGCAAGAAAGAGAAAACTCGAAGATAAGGAATTCCTTTCCATCTGCCGGCTTGCTCACAGAAGTTGTATGCCATTGCATGGATTGATTCTCTAAAGGATACTGTGGCCAACTATCATTACAAAAGAGAATAAGTTCAGGAGTCAGGTGAATGGGTAGTAGACACATCTGCTGGAATGGAGGACCCAGATCCCATGGTGGAGACTGATAGAGCTAAGTCAGTGTCCAAGGCATCCTGAGGTCCCAGACTAGCTGGCTAGAGACAAGAAGGCAGCACAGTGATGGGGATTGTCACCTGCAACCATCAGTGTGTGTGGGGCAAAAGCCAAGAGAGTTTGAGGACCTCAGGATTTTTGAGCAAAAGCATGAAGAGGAGCCTCAACCCTGAGAGAGAATCTCCACCATAAATATCAGGGACTCACCCACCTGATAAGGTAAACTAAGGGGCCAGCTGTAACTGTGAAAGTCGTGGCTGGGGGAACCCGCACTCCTCAGCTGACTCGAGGGTGCCAGACGATCAATGGTCACATCTCAGGTCAGGAGAGACGTGTTTAAGTTGACCTAGGGGAACACTCAGTTATTTGAAGATGGTGATGGGTGTGCAACTGGGCATCCTGGCAAATGAAAGGTGAGACCAGCATCCAGGGGTCTGTGGGGTGTCAAATGGGATTTCACTCACCTAAGCTGCAGTGGAAGGGCCCCTCCAAGTCACGGCACCAATGTAAGAAAAATGCGGCTCAGTTTGGGTCCCAAGGCAGCTCAGACCCTAGAATCCAGGGGAGCAGGCTCTATGGGGTGCCTGATCTGAGTTGCAGCCCAATGAATGCACCCAGAAAACCACTCCAGATATGGGAGATCATGCTAGAGATTTATTAGGCAGATGAATGGAGTGTCTGGGAGGAAAAAAGGGGAGGAAGATAGTGGGGGGAACCTCTTTCCAATGGTGTAGTTTTTGCAGACAGTCAAGCCAATGGCTGCTGAGGGTGTTTGTGAGCAGACAAGCTAGGTTGTAAGATGGGAGAGGGAGGGTGGCTGCAGCAAGAGGGTGGGGTGGTAAGTAATGCAGCTTCATATTATAATCTTTCCTATCACATGAATAGATGTGGGTGAGAATGAAGACAACAGAGGAAAACAGTGGAGCACCTATATGCAGTTGTTTGAGGTTATCCAAACACAACTTTTTGGCCTTCTGAGTAAATAAATTCCCTTTGGCTTCAGCTATTTTTCCCTGAGCTTCTGTCACTTGGAATCAAAAGAAGTCTGACAAACACAGAAGAGGAAAGCAGGTGATACCGAAAGGGATAACAGAGAAAGTTCTCATGGTAGTAGTTTAGTAAGCCTTAAAACATCATTCATAATAGGAAGCTTGCTGTTTTCCTATTAGTTCTTCTATTCAACTTTTGAAAACCCTAGACTGTTTGCCAAACCAGAATATGTTAATAGTCAGACCAAAGCTGAGAAGTAGGCAGAATTGTCTCTATATTTTTGTTATGCTTTGGGTGTAATTCTCCTCCTTTATTCTCTACATTCTTCCTCAAACTCCCAGAGTATCCCCCTCATTTTAAAATACTGTTTCAGAGACCCTAATTCTAACCATGCATCTTTGACTTTTTACCTCCTCCCCTGTCTATAGGCTTAGCTGACTGATATCTTAGACCTGATCTAGGCAGGGAACTCTGAGCCAAAGCCACCTTACATTTGACTTCTCTCTGCAAAACCCTCTTCTGTTTGCTTGCAAAACTCTCACACATACCATTTTCTCTCCCATTGAGGTTCCAATCATTTCAATCCCACTCTTGTAACAAAGGATGCTCCTCTGTGCTCTGCATTTGCCTTTACAGTGTACTTTTTCTACACACATGAAGTAGATCAAAACATTTTCATGCTAAGAAAAATATAATAAAGAGATGATTATGACCTATGGACATAGTTAAGAAAACAGAACTCATCTCTGAACACTTTGGTTGTTGGCTGGGTATGTAGCTCATCGATATTGTCAGATCGAATTGGGCGGCTGCAGGGGGAGGGAGCACGGTCACCTAGCAACACACTGTGCCAGAAGTGACCAATGAGGCAGAACTGCTGACCCTGACATCCACCTTGGGTTCACCTTTTCCTGGGCAGGACCCTTGACCCCTTTCCTCTGTTTAAAAACCCTGAGCAGCCAAAGCCATGTGTGATTTCTTCTGGCTCTCCCACCCCGACTTTCACCCTGCGGGGGCTGGAGATTTCGCCTGGGACACAGACTCCAATAAATCTCAAGCCACTACTTTTGTCTGGCTCTGGTGAACCCGCCTGGGGAGCTTACTCCTTTTGGCCACCTGCCGCCTTTGCGAGCTTTACAGATGTGATGCTTGCATAGCATGCATGAGGCCCTGGGTTCCATCTCTAGCACTGAAAAAAAAAAAATAAAGTAAACTTTTTGGATAAATTATTGACAACATTGAGTATTCTCTCCATCTGGACATGTTGTAAATTAATTCAAACATCTTTTCATTAATTCAGTCATATAGCTTTTAGAGCCAATCATACTTCAATTGAGTAACCCTCTTTTCTTTTTACTAGGTGAGGTTCACTTAATGCCCACATTTACTAATAATCCCAGTTAATTAATTTTCAGCTGTGCAGCTCCTTTATCTTTATGCAGTAAAAGCAATTAATTGGTACTTTATTTCAGAGAAAAGCAAATGCAAAGATTATCACATATTGCTCTATGTCAGATTATTTCTGTGAACAGCTAATGCTGTCTTGTCCCCAACTACCTCTAAAAATTGAACAGAAGTCTTTAAAAGGGTTACAATGAATCAGATAAGGAGATACCATTTGATAAGCAACAACACAATACTTTCAGCACTATCTACCACAGAGGGGTTACTGCATTGGCCTTAACCATCATATTGAAGCAAGAATTAAAGAGAGGCAGTCAGTGTAGATAGGTAATTGGCTGGGATTGTGAAATGGAGGGCAGTTTGGGTTCCAGAAGTTGGAGACAGCCCCTGGGAGATTGACATGTTAATGCCTCCAGAGCCCTTTGATTATCAAGATTACCTACCTTATACTGCCCCTCCCAGCAGGTTGTTAATGAGCAGACAGGGGCTGCTAATTAAAGCCACCTGGGTTGCTTCCTGCCTGGATCACTCCATTTGGCCCTTCCCCCTGCCCATCTACTTCTCACCTTTTGGCCATCCCATGGTCATCTCCTGGGCCTAGACACATAGGAAGGAGAGAGATAAGAGGGAAAAGGGCAGTAGAACAAAGAAAATCTAAAATATAAAAGGGGCCGGATGCTCCCACTTCTTGGGATACTATCTATGGCCCCCTTCTCCCTCCAGGGAAAAATCTGTGTTACTATTTTTAAAATAAAACTTGCTTACTACACTTGCCTCAGTGTGCTTCTCTAATGTTCAAACTTCAACATTTGAGGAAACAGAACTTGTCCCTGATAACCAGTGTTATCAATATGTGGTAATATTTTAAGAGCTGTGATTAGGCAGGAAGGTTAGGGAATCTTCATCAGAATAGGTAAATGCTTATAAGCTCTGAAAAACTTATTCCATATGCCCTAAGTTTCAAATTTTTACTATTCATCCCCCCATTTTAACAAAACCTATGAAAAGTTAAGTGTCATTGATAGAGATAAATAAAATACATTGAATGTAATCAATAAATCCATAGCATAATACATTACACCAGCAGACATAGAATTAATCACTTTTGCCAGTCATTCTTTGAATTAAAGGACTGAAAATTTTGTGGGTAATATCAAGCACTTCAATTATAACAAACTGAATGGTATTCAAAAAAGGTGAGTTTTGAGGCAGAATATAAGAAAATTCTGGAACACATAGGGATAAAGGAAAAAAACTGAAGAACTAGTATCTCCACAGAGAGGGTAAGAAAATGATATGGGAGAGGGCACCAAAGGAAATTCTGCTTTCATAATTTTATCAGTATTTTCCTAAGAATGCAAATAGAGACCTAGTCACAAACCAGTTCACTTTGTCATTTTCCAAAGCTTTTTAAATGCTCATTCAGAAAAAAAAGAAAAGAAACATTTCAGAAGTACAGAGAATCCCTCTGAATCCAGTAGTCTGAGTCTTAGGTCAAGGGCCATGTTAAAGTTTTCTGGAGCAAGAGCCCCTTGCCACACCCATTCTCATATTAGCCTCCCTGTTTTGACTTGGTGATCACTCCTCCTCCATTCTACTTCACATCTCTTGTGGGCTCTACAGCTGCTCCAAGGGTGATCACATGTGTCAGACCCAAGCCAATGAGCACATTGCATTCTCCTGGATATGGAGGTTGGTGCATGGGTGTGCATATGTGAGTGGAAGGGCTCACTGGTTTCTACTGGGCTTAATTCAGACTTATCTGAGACCAGAACTTCTATAGTTATTTGCCATTAAAGCACAGAGATTCTCAAAGTTCCAGGAATTCTAATGAGAAGCTTGTACATTAAAGCCAAAGCAGTGAGAGGCAAAGAGGAGAAATGGAGAGAAAAAAAGAAAAATCGAGCACTAAAAATATTTTTTGAGTTCAGAATCTAACTATACCAGGAGTCAGTCACCTGTGAATTTTTCAGTTAAATGAGAAAATAAATTCCATCTTTACCTTAAGTTCTTTGGGCAGATTTTCTGACATTTGTAAACTAATAAAGAAAAAAATTATTATAACAGACATGCTTTATCTGATGCCATCTTATTTCCAGGCCCTGTCCCAAACTCACCAGGGGTTAAAGTCTCAGAACTATAAAACTGACACAGCAGGATTGCACGACTTCAGGTCAGTTTGTTACTGAAAGCTTGGTCCTTGTTCCCAATGCCAATGTATGCCATTTAATAATGAGGACACAGTTTTGAGAAAAAGGAAAAAGAGGGTTTATTGCTTTGCTAGCAAAGGAGAAACACAGGGGACTCCTGTCCCTGCAGGCTGTGGGTCAGCCCATATGGAAAAACAGAGGGCTTTTAAAGAAAACTCTTCAAGGGTTGCATTCCTGGTGTACTCTGGTAGGGAGTCCCAGGGTGCCCTAATGGTGTGTTAGGATTCACTTGTTAATTTGGGAGATATTCACTTCTTACATCTCCTTCCTGTGGTAGGTGTGTTTGAGGACAATTAACTAGAGGAAGAAAAGATAACACTGTCTCCCTAATCTTGTTAGGGAGGGGGAGAGGGGAGAAGAAAGAAAAAAAATGTCCTTTAAAAATAAGACTCAGCCGGGCATGGTGGCACACGCCTGTAATCCCAGCACTTGGGAGGCTGAGGCAGGAGGATCGCGAGTTCAAAGCCAGCCTCAGCAACTTAGTGAGGCCCTAAGCAACTCAGTGAGACCCTGTCTCTAAATAAAATACAAAATAGGGCTGGGGATGTGGCTCAGTGGTCGACTGCCCCTGGGTTCAATCTCCAGTACCAAAAAAAAAAAAAAAAGACTCAGAGGGGCAGAGGATATAGCTCAATTGGTAGAGTGGTTGCCTCGCATGCACAAGGCCCTGAGATCAATCCCCAGCACCACAGGGAAAGAGGTAAAAGGTCAGAGTATGAAATATGAATGGTGGGGCTGGGGATCTAGCTGAGGTAGAGCACTTTCCTTGCATGCCTGAGGCATTGGTTTCAATCCCCAGTAACCCCAACTCCAAAAAAAAAAAAAAAAAAAAAAAAGGAATGATGATTGCAAGGAAAATATGAATAGTCTTCAAAAAATGTCACTAGTTTTAAAAAAAGTATTAAGAAAAATATTAAGACTCAGAGCAAGGAGGGCTATATTCAAAGGGTGAGTAGACCACTGTTACTAAATCAAAACCAACATCACAGAAAATGTAATCATAGAATGTTTAGCCAAATTCTATTCCATTTATAGAATAATCAAGAATAACCAGCAGGAGAATAATTAAATGCAAATTTGCTTTGATTATTTGTCTTGGCCATCAAAACTCACAAATGCATTAAAAATCATGCAAGAAAGGCAAGACAAATAGCTTGACCCTGAAAGAAAAAGTAGATATCAAAAGTATTTATTGCTTTTTATTGGCTGACTCATGAATAACTACAGTTACATAGCTCTCTCTTTTTGTAATAAAATAAATCTGATGGATTTGTAAGAGAGAAGCCTCATAAAATTGACAATGTGTGACTTTCAATTTGAAACTTACTTTGTAACTTATTTGTGAACAAAAGCATTCTGATACTGTCAGCTATCAGTGACAAGTTCTGCTTCCTCAAATGTTGAAGTCTGAACATTAGAGAAGCATGCCGATGCAAGCATATGGAGCAGGTTTTATTTAAAAGTAGTAACACAGACTTCTCCTGGGAGGGAGAAGTGAGCCATGGATGATATTCTGGTAACCCAAGAAGTGAGAGTGCCCTGCCCCTTTTATAGACTAAAGTTTCCTTTATTCTCCTGCCCTCAACCCGCTTAGTTTTCTTCTTCCTGCCTATGTGACTAGGCCCAGGAGATGACCGTGGGATGGCCAAAACGTGGGAAGAAGATGGGCAGGGGGAAGGGCCAAATGGAGTGATCCAGGCAGGTAGCAGCCCAGGGGGCATTAATTAACAACTCCCTGTCTGCAACTTTTTGGGAGGGGTAGTATAGGCAGGTAATTTTGGTAATCTAAGGGCTCTGGAGACATTGACATTCCAGTCTCCCAAGTTGGTCTCCAACTTTCCAGATCCAAACTAGCCTCCATTTTTCGATTCAACCTGATCATCTATCTATCCTAACTGCCTGTCTTTAATTCTGGCTTCAATTTCCCCTTACTCATTAGAGTTATTCTTTCCATATTGAACCCATGATAGAAACAATGCAAATCACAAATCTTATTTTTATTTATTTATTTATTTAATTTATTTTTTTATTTTTATTTTTTTGCGGTGCTGGGGATTGAACCCAGGGCCTTGTGCTTGCGAGGCAAGCACTCTACCAACTGAGCTATGTCCCCAACCCCAGATTTTTATTTAATGCAGTGACCCTACTTTTATAGTCCAGGAGTCAATGATTAAGGGAGAATTATAACCAAATTTTACCCAACAGTTTTTTTTTTTTTTTTTTTTTTTGCAGTGCTGGGGATTGAACCCAGAGCCTTGTGCTTGTGAGGCAGGCACTCTACCAAGTGGGCTATATCCCCAGCCCTTCAACAGTTTATAATCTTGAAAAAAAAAAGTAAAAAATGGAAGTGTATTAAACGTTTTCAGTGGGAAATTGGTGCCATCTTGTGGTTATGAAGAAGTAAAAATAAAAATTTCAACTCTTGTCATATTTTAAAAATCATGCCAAAATCAGACCAAAATCACTCCAAGCAATCATTTCATTTAGTGTTCTGAAACACCTAAATAGTCTCTTTATTCCTCCTTTAGAATATTGTGAAACTGTAGTCACCTTCCCCTGACAATCATACGTACTGTTGTTTCAGACAGGAAGTTTCAATTCCCTAAGAAAATGGTTTCCATGATTATACCTTGATATTTAGATCTGAGATAAATCATAATTTTAAACACTAAAGTGATATATTCATGGAAAAAGCTCAAAACATTTTTTAGGAATTAACAAGGCCATCAGCAAATATCTTTTAGAGATGGCCCAGAACATTAGAATCAGTATGTACATTGGCTTTCAGAAAGCAACATGCTGTGGGAGAAGTGCCAAACACATTCTTCTTAGAAATTGCTGGACTGATCGAAGAAAGAAGCCAAGATGAGCAAGAGTTAAGATGTCATCCAAAATTCTTCCCATTTTATAGAACTTCTTCTACATAAATACAAATGCAAACTAGACCAGGTACCAACAGCTGACTCACAGGGATCCTTACCATGAATCACACTGGTGGAATGGAAACAGCACAAAACAGGACTATCCAATCCACACCTGCACACACAATTCAGAGCTCACTTATTCACTAGTTCTTTAGTTTGTACATGGAATCTGTAGGCCTGATTGAAAGTTAGGCTGTCAAACCAGCAAATAATTACCCTGGCCCCTCCTCCTATTAAGATGTTCATGTACTTATGATCCTTTTCTCAGCTGCACTTGTTCCTGCACTAATGGCCCATGTGAGGCTTCTCAAATATCAGTGTTGTTCAAAATAAAACTAGAAATAAAATTCTAAAGACAGTTCCAACTAGATGCCATGACCTACCCACTGTTAGCTAAGACCAGCATTTGTAATGTTGACTGCATCAAAGTGACCACTTGCCTATGATCAAAGTAGCTATAAATTACAGTGACTCACTAATGCCAAGTCACATATTTTGGAAGGCTTATACCTGTACACCAAGGGTCATAAGAGTAGGAACAACAAAAATCACCACAGTCACATTGTACAATATAGGTCACTGCAAACTTTTTAGGATATGAAATCATATGACCTGGCACTAAAAACGCCTCAGTCTATGAATATTGTTTCTCTTTTGAGGTGTAAATGTTAGGTAGTAGTTAGCAATGAGCAGTGAAATGCATAACAAGGTCACAAGTGTTCTTTACTTCAGAGTCTTCTTTAAACTATTCTCAAAGTGGATAAGAAAGCAAATGGTGGCAGTTAATTTGTAGAAAATAAACAGAAGCAAAAAGAGCTAATTGGAAAATATATCAGAAGAAAAGGATTAATTAGCTTTTGACCCACTTCTAACCCCAATGCCCACAGGAACATGGGATTTACTTATAGATAAAGTCCCCCTAAATAGGATGGTCACCATGACAATTCTGGAGAGGACCAACTAAGGCTAAAAATTCCTCCACCCAATGCAGAGGAGAAGCTGAACAGTTGATTGGCAGAGAGGGCAGAAGGTGGTCCCCAGTTCTCAAGGCAAACATCAAATATTAATAAATTTGAACGCAGCTTAGTTTCCTTTTTTCATTCTCTGCTCAGAGATGACCCACTTTCTCCTTTGAGAGTGCTCTCTGCTTGAGCCTTACTTTATCTTTACCTTACTTTCACTTTACTGTCTCCTATAATAAAGTTCTTTTGCATGGCTTTTAGCATCTGACTTTAAATTTTCTTTGATTGGAATACAAGAACTGAATTCTGGAGTTTCAGCTCCTCACTCTCCTGTGATATGAACAGAAATGGATTATTTGTAACTTTCTACATAATCTCAAACCCTCAAATGGTAACTAAATACAAAACTCTTGTATGTAAAATGATATCAGAAGTTTTAAATATGTATATATATATATCAAAAACCTACACTCCAAAACAATTTTTGCAAAAAATGATAATAACTGCCTCTGAGTGATAGAATGATGAATTATTTTTATCTTGTATTTTTTAATCTCCAATTTTTTTCATAAATATTATAATATATGCAATCAGGAAACTGCCCAACTGCCAACTGTATGTTAGGAGAAAGCCACACTTCTTGTTCTTGTCTCCACAAGCCAAGGGATGGTTATAATTCTGACACACTTTCTAGAAATTTTTGCAGACTCCTCACATTGAAATGAATCAATATCTCACAGTTGTATCCCCACTAGCCTATGAGCCTCTATATATATTAAAACAGAATCCCTGAAACTATGAGCAAAACAAAATACAACAAAGTGACTAAATACTTGGTTTTTATCTTTGTGTACCAAATAGTAAGTTCAGAAAAGCTTTTGCTGTCTTCCAAAGAAAGTTGTAGAGAACATGACACAGTTGCAAAAAGTCCACCTTAAATAGCCACGCAAGTCCACCAAATGGGCTTCTGACCTTTTTCAAATTAAAATGTTCTCAGTACCAGGAAAATAAATACGAGCAGGTTGGACATTAAGCAGATATTTACTGTGTGGTGAGGTCTAAACATTTTAATTTAAAAGAATGTTTTCATGAACAAAACTGACTCCCAGAATGATGGAAAACATGCCAACATATATAAAGTCACACTCACAGTTACATAGCTAGTTAGCCATGAGCAGGGAAGAGACAATAAAGATGTACTAAACCTCAGGGAGACTTATCTGACAGAAAGTCACCTGGAAGATGGGGGCTTGGTATGTTAAAGCCTCCCTCAGTCATACTGACATTCTCTTAAGAAAACTATTGTTTCAAGATCATGACATACAGCTTCCAGGTGGCCTGGAACCTCCCTTATCACTGAAACTATCACAATCCCCAATCACCTGGGCAACTAAAACATCAAGACCCATACAAAGTAAGCTTGCTGAGGGTAATTCAAAGGGTAGTAAACCAGCCAGGCATGGTAATTCATGCCTATAATCCCAGTGGCTCTGGAGGATGAGACAGGAGGATCACAAGTTCAAGGCCCCAGCAACTTAGCAAGGCCCTAAGCACCTTAGCAAGACCCTGTCTCAAAATAAACAAATAAATAAAAAGGGCTGGGGCTGTTGTTCAGTAGTTAAGCAGCCCTGGGTTCATTACCTGGTACAAAAAAAAAAAAAAAAAAAAAAAAATCAAAGGATAGTAAATTGATTTTGGGGATAGAAAATTGAGGCAAAAATGGAAATTCAAATATATCATCTCAATAGATGCAGAAAAGGCATTTAACAAACCACATCACCCCTTCATGTTCAAAACACTAGAAAAAAAAAGGGATAGTAGGAACATAACAAAACATTGTAAAAGCTATCTATGCTAAGCCCAAGGCCAACATCATTCTAAATGGAGAAAAACTGAAAGCATTCCCTCTAAAAACTGGAACAAAACAGGGATGCCCTCTCTCACCTTTTCTAGTCAACATAGTCCTTGAAACTCTAGCCAGAGCAGTTAGACGGACAAAAGAAATTAAAGGGATATGAATAGGAAAAGAAGAACTCAAAATATCACTATTTGCCAATGACCTGATTCCATATTTAGAGGATCCAAAAAATTCCACCAGAAAACTTCTAGAACTAATAACTAGAACTAATAAATGAATTCAGCAAAGTAACAGGATATAAAACCAACACCTGTAAATCAAATGCATTTCTGTACATCAGGGATGAACCTTCTGAAAGAGAAATTAGGAAAACTACCCCATTCACAGTAGCCTCAAAACAAACAAACAAAAACTTGGGAATCAATCTAACAAAAGAGATGAAAGATCTCTACAATGAAAACTACAGAACACTAAAGAAAGAAATTGAAGAAGAGCTTAGAAGTTGGAAAAATGTCCCATGTTCTTGGATAGGCAGAATTAATATTGTCAAAATGGGCATACTACCAAAAGTGTTATACAGATCAGATACAATTCCAAATAAAATTCCAAAATCTTTCTTCATAGAAATAGAGAAAGCAATCATGAAATTCATTTGGAAAAAATAAGAGACACAGAATAGTCAAAGCAACCTTAGCAAGAAGAGTGAAGCAAGAGGCATCACAATACCAGACCATAAAGTATACTACAGAGTAATAGTAATAAAAACAGCATGGTATTGGCACCAAAATAGACAGGTAGACCAATGGTACAGAATAGAAGACACAGAGACAGACCCACATAAATACAGGTATCTCATACTAGACAAAGGTGACAAAAACATACAATGGAGAAACGATAGCCTTTTCATCAAATGGTGCTGGGTAAACTGCAAATCCATATGCAGCAAAATGAAACTAAACCCCTACCTCTAACCCTGCATAAAACTCAACTCAAAATGGATCAAGGACCTAGGAATTAGCCCAGAGACCCTGTGCCTAATAGAAGAAAAAGTAGGTCCAAATCTTCATCATGTCGGTTTAGGATCTGACTTCCTTAACAAGACTCTTAAAGTGCAGGAAATAAAATCAAGAATAAATAAATGGGATGGATTCAAACTAAAAAGCTTCTTCTCAGCAAAGGAAACAATCGATAATGTGAAACGAAAGTGGGAGAAAATATTTACCACACGCACTTCAAATAGAGCACTAATCTCCAAGACATGTAAAGAATTCAAAAACCTTAACACTAAGAAACCCCCAAATAACCCAATAAATAAATGGACTAAGGAACTGAACAGACACTTCATAAAAGAAGGAACACAATTACTAAACAAATATATGAAAAAATGTTCATCAACTCTAGTGATTAGAGAAATGCAAATCAAAACTACTCTAAGATTTCATCTCATTTCAGTCAGAATGGCAATTATCAAGAATAAAAGCAATAATAAATGTTGGAGAGGATGTGGGGGGAATACATTGCTGGTGGGTGCAGCATCGGTGCAACCATTCTGGAAAGCAATATGGAAATTCCTTAGAAAACTTGGAATGGAACCATTTGACCCAGCTATCCCACTCTTTGGTCTATACCCAAAAGACTTAAAATCAGCATACTAGAGTGAAGCAGCAACATCAATGTTCATAGCAGCTCAATTCACAATAGCTAAACTGTGGAACCAACCTAGATGCCCTTCAATAGATGAATGGATAAATAAACTTTGATATATGTACATAATGGAATATTACTCAGTCTTAAAGGAGAATAAAATTGTAGCATTTGCAGGTAAATGGATGGATCTGGAGAATATCATGCTAAGTGAAATAAGCCAATCCCCAAACATTGAAGGCCAAATGTGTTCTCTGATACGTGAATGTTGATCCATAATGGACGGGGGCATGCGAAGAATGGTGGAACTTTGGATTGGGCAGACGGGAGGAGGCATGGGGGTGGGAAAGCTGGTGGAATGAGATTGACATCATTACCCGAGGTACATGTATGGTTGCACGAATGGTATGACCATACATAGTGTACACTCAGAGAAATGAAAAATTGTGCTCCATTCATGTGCAATAAATCAAAATGCATTCTGCTGTGATGTAGAACTAATTAGAACAAATAAAAATAAAAAAATAAAATTAAAAATGAGGATTAAATTTCTTTCCAATCTCCATCTCTATTAGCACCACACCGTCCTCTCTTGGATGTGGTCCAGGCAGATACTATGTTGTCAAATCAAAAGTCAAAATGTGGACCTGGTGGGACTCAAAGTTTCCTGGGACCCCTAATGTAACTGGAGAACAGAAGGGGCATTTCTCTCCTCTCTGAGAGGACCTGGCACCTCCCTTAAGAGTATCCCCCTTTCCCCTTTCCTAACTTATCTAATAAAACCTCCATGCTATGTCATACTCAGTTTTCCAGGAACACACTGCTGACAATGTTTAGAAATGTATGGGTTAAAAATCAAGAACAGTGAACTATCTCCCTGCCACCTGATAAGGTAAGCAGTAATGATTTAGGTGAGTAGAAATGATTTTAAATTCCCTCCCCTCCATCTTGAGAGTAAACCAGCAGTCCCTCTGCTGTGAGGGTCTTGGAGAAGATGAACCCATCTGCTAGGGGCAGGCCCAGTTTGGGTTGCACTGTCCCTTTGTAAGGGAACAGATAGATGAGGATGGTGGTGTAAAACTCACAAAAGGGGCGGTAGGGACCCGGCGGGTAAAGCTTCCAAAGGCGGCGGCAGGCGAAAAGGAGTACACTCGCCAGGGTCAGACAAAAGTGGTAGCTTGATTTTATTGGAATGTGTGTCCCGGGTGAAATCTCCAGCCCCCCCCGGGGTGAAAGTCGGGGTGGGAGAGCCAGGAGAAATCGCACGTGGCTTTGGCTGCTCAGGGTTTTTATACAGAGGAAGGGGGTCAAGGGTTCTGCCCAGGAAAAGGTGGACCCAAGGTGGACGTCAGGGTCAGCAGGTCTGCCTCATTGGTCACTTCTGGCACAGTGTGTTGCTAGGTGACCATATTCCCTCCCTCAGTAGCCGCCCAATACAACCTAACAGGTGGGAACATGAGGTTAAGTGAATAATTCTATACAATGAGTCCACTGTACTGACTCCCCACGTGCTTTCTTTGCCTAAAAGTAATCTTCCTGCAGCAACCCCTGGCATGAGGGGACAGGGTATGTCACATTCCTTCATAAACTAAGCAGGGGACAGAGGTCTGGAAGTCAATGTAGGTAATGAATGATGGGGGTTGAGAAAAATGAGGACTGGTTAGCAAAGAAAAGACAATGGGTTGCTAACAGCTAACTGAAGGGCACAAGGAGTTGCTAAAGATTACCCCCTGCTCCTGCTCCTTCCTGCCCTTAGGCACTTAACACAGAGAAGAAAGAGAAGGTAGGGGGTTCTGGGGTCTACAACTCGCACAGGAAGCCCAGTTCTGACCTCCCTGTCTTCTCTCCAGAGAAGTCTGTTGCTATTTCTTTTCTTAAATAAAACTTGCTTTCTATGCTCACCTCTGCGTTTCTCGGGTGTTTAACCTTCAACACAAGGGGAACAAGTGAAACTGGTCTTGGAGATTAGGAACTGTTTCCCCCAGCATTGAATATTAAACACCTGAGAAACACCAAGCCTAGCATAGAAAGCAAGTTTTCTTGAAGACAGGGACAGAGGTAAGGTAGACTTGTCCAGAGGCAAGGGGATCCAGAGCTGGGTGCCCCTGGGAGTGGGTGTGTCTTGCTCTTTTATAGACCCCAGAACCCCCCACCTTCTCTTTCTTCTCTGTGTAAGTGCCTTAGGGCAGGAAGGAGCAGGTGCACAGTGGGTCTCCACTGGGGGCTTGTCTGTGATCATCACCAAGTTAAGCTCCTCCACACCTTACATCATTTGGAGGTATGTTTTTGCATCTTTCTCTTTCTCTTTCCTTATGGAGGGCATGGACTTTGCAAAAGTCACTTCCCACTTTTCTATCTTGTCTCAGAGCATGTCTGGTGCTAGTGAACAGTGGCCCCAAATCCTGGTTTGCCTGTGGATGCGAGGAGTTGTGCAAAGGAGGGAGGCAACTGCAAGATTCTGGCCAGGGCCACTCCCCAGTGAACCTCAAAGGTTTCTCCCACCTGACCTCCTCTCCCAATAGCCCTTTGGATATCCTGTGGTGACTGGTTGATTAAGTGGTGTGAATAACACATATACCTTCCTCCCTCTGCTTGTTCCTTCTGAGGACTCTGCTTCCCTCACTGATAAGACTTCAGACATTAAGAGAGGGACGTCTTACATAAAATTGCCCATGTGAAAAAGCCTAGGTTTTTCAGTTGACTTCTTCCCTAGATTCCTCTGGGAAAAGGGTGTTAAGCATTCAACAACTACCAGATGTCCTCCTCACCCTCTGGAGATTCCTTTGGCCCACAGCAAGTATAAATTTTTATTCTAGCCTTTACCCCTAATGATCAGGAAAGGCTTAATTTAATCCCTGTGACACTTTCTCATACTCTGGGGTTCTACTATTGGCTTGTTGCTTTTGAGATGCTCAAGCAGTTGACAGGGCTTCCATATGTGGGGGTACATAGTAATCAGTTTCTCTCTTTAAGAGAGAAGGAACACAATGGGAATTTGGGGTCATGTGTTGGTAAGGAACAACTAAATCCAACCTTTCCAATTCCTAATCAGGCCTCAATCCTCAGTTGCTAACATTTTTAGGATCATAGGAAATAAAGGAAACCTGAGTGAGGGGATTTTGAGGAATGTATTGGTAAGGGGCGACTTATCTAGGAGTCCCAGTCAGGCATCAAGGGGTGGTCACCAAAGACTTTGAGGTCCAAAGGGGATGAGGGATGCCTTGATCTGGTTCAGGCAGTGGAGGGATGCCTAGGGATGCTTTCTTGCCCTGTGTCTTTCAGATGTGTAACACTCCGTCTGGCACAAATACACACACACTGGAATTCCTTTGACCTTCAAACCCAGGGGGAAAACTCTTAATATTTTCTGTACTCAAGCTTGACCAAAATAATAGTTGGAGGATAGGGAAAGATAACTCTTGAGGAAACATAAACTATAATTCCATCTTGCATCTAGTCTTGCATGAAAAATTGCCCAAAGCATTCAAGACCAGAGGAAAAAAGTGTCATTTTAAAATTAAAACTCCTTGGGACCTAAATGGCTATCATATCTGTTCTTGCATTCTGTGACTCTGCTGTCTTACCATGTTCCCCCTAAATGCTACAACACAGGGAGGGAAAATAGAATGATCTCATATGTATAGGTCTTCTTTACCTTGAGAACATTTACCTAAGGATTTCAGGGCTCTCACATTCTCTCTATATCCAGACTGACTCTAATCTGACCCAAAAGTGCACTCTGGTCTGATAAAGATGAATTTCCTGCTCCTTTACTAGAGTAACTATGGCCATGCCATTTTTTAAAGGAATCCTTTATTTTAAATTTTCTGTATTTTTGAACTCATGGTTTTATGCTGAATTCACATTTGATCTTGCCTACTTAAATTAATGTATTTTTCTGATCAGTCATGTTATCTAACTATGGAGTTTTATTTTTGCCTTTAAAAATTTGTTCTTTCTCGTTATACGTGAAAGTAGAGTGTATTTAGACATATACATATATGGAGTATAACTTCCCATTTTTGTGGTTGTACATAATGTGAAGTTACGCTGGTCTAGTATTCACATATGAAAGTTATGTCTGGTTCATTCTACTATCTTTCTTATTCCCATTCCCCCTCCCTTCTTCCCACTGTCCTTGTCCAGTCCTGTGAATCTCCACTCTTCCCTCCCAACTATCCACTGTGAGTCAGCATTCTCATATCAAAGAGAATATCCAGCCTTTGGTTTTTTGGGATTGGCCTATTTCACTTAGTATGATAGTTTCCAGTTCCATCCATTTACTGGCAAATGCCATAATTTCATTCTTCTTTATGACTGAGTAATTTTCCATTGTGTATATATACCATATTTTCTTTATCCATTCATTTGTTGAAGGGCAACCTAAGTTGATTTCATAGCTTAGCTATTCCAAATTGAGCTGCTATAAACATTGATGTGGGGGCTGGGGTCATGGCTCAGTGGTAGAGCGCTTGCCTAGCATGTGTGAGGCACTGGGTTCGATTCTTAGCACCACATATAAATAAATGAATAAAATAAAGTCCATCGACATCCAGAAAAATATTAAAAAAAAATTTGATGTGACCATGTCATTATAGTGTGTTGATTTTAAGTCCATTTGGTATAGACTGAGGAATGGGATAAGTGGGTAAAATGGTGGATCCATTTCAAGTTTTCTGAGGAATCGCCATACTGCTTTCTATAGTGGTTGCACCAATTTGCAATCTCACCAGCAATGTATGAGTGAGTCTTTCCCCCCACATTCTCACCAACGTTTATTGTTACTTATATTCTTGATAATACCCATTCTGATTGGAATGAGATAAAATCTCAGTGCAGTTTTAATTTTTATTTCTTTAATTACTAGTGATGTTCAACTTTTTTTTCATATATTTATTGATTGATTATATTTCTTCTGTGAAGTGTCTGTTTAGTTCCTTTGCCCATTTATTGATTGGGTTAGTTGTGGGGTTTTTGGTGTTTGAGTTCTTTATACATCCTGAAAATTAATATCCATTTCTTTAGGATTTTTCGTCAACAGGAAAGACAAGGGTAGTACATTGAATTACACTTGTCTTGTTACAGCCGCAGAAAACAGATTGGAATGTTCATGTTCCCCAAGGAGATTCTCCATCATGAATTCTCCACCCCCAAGTCCCAAATCCCCTCCCTGTAGCCGCCCCAGTCCCAAGTCCCCTCCCTGAGCCCACCCCGACCCCTTCCCCTCTCTATAGCCCCACCCTGGTCCCTTCCCGCGCCCTATAAAAGTTGACAAAGAACTGGGGCACGATTTCCCCACACCCCGCTTTTAGGGGTAAGGGAGGTCGTCCCTGGCCAGCTAAAATAATAATAATAAAAGGCTTCTTTCGACATTACGTGATCGGCTTGGATGACTTTGTTTCCTTGGGTACAACAGTCTTATATCTTGGTTGTTACAGTTAGAATTAATAAATTAGATTTAGCATCAATAGGATTAATCTTCACAGATATGTTTGTAAGAAGAGGCATCTGATTAACTTACAAAGTTAAAATGCTAAACCACTAACTGTTGTAAAATCAAGTACTCTTGACTTCTTGAATTCCATAAGTAATATATATTTAAACATTGAATGTGTTTTCATAAGTTGGCATATGGGAAAAAGAGTTCAAGATTGTTTTGTTCTGTGTCTTCACTAAGAAGAAGGTTACTAAGAATTAAAATTCTATCAGGTATAATTCCATATGCAAAGAGTCCAAAAGGTTTCAGACATGTTTCAATTAAAGTGCTATAAAAAATAAAGTATTTAATCTTCTTAAAGTGGAGCAATTTGTTTAAGAAGTTTCATAGTATTGTTTCAGATGATAAATTTTAAAAATGGGTCAACTATTAGGAGAGAGAGATAAGAAGTTCTCATTATGGAAATATATTTTAGCATGGAAGTTAGAAGGAAAAGAAAATGTCTCTGGATGAGAATGTCTTTTTTAAAAAAAATTTAATTTTTTCTAATTAGTTATACATGACAGTAGAATGCATTTATGTATTTTGATAAATCATACATAAATGGAGTATAATTTTTCATTTTTCTGATTGTACATATTGTAGGATCACATTGGTCATGTAGTCATATATGTACGTGAAGCAATAATGTCTGTTTCACACTACTATCCTTTCTACCCCCAGACTCCTTCCCCTCCCTTCACTCTCTTCTACCTAATCTAGGGTAATTATTTTTCCCTAGTGCCCCCACCTGTTGTTGTGAATTAGCATCTGCATATCAGAGAAAATACTTGGCCTTTGGTTTTTTGGGGTTTGGCTTATTTCACTTAGCATGATATTTCTCCAGCTCCATCCATTTACCAGCAAATGCCATAATTTCATTGTTTTTTAAAGCTGAGTAAATTCCATTGTACATATATACCACATTTTCTTTATCCATTCATCTGTTGAAAGACACGTAGGTTGGTTCCATATTTTAGCTATTGCAAGTTGAGCTGCTATAAACATTGATGTGGCTGCATCACTGTAGTATGCTGATTTTAAGTGCTTTGAGTATAAACTGAGGAGTAGGAAACCTGAGTCAAATGGTGACTCCATTCCAAGTTTTTTAAGGACTCTCCATACTGCTTTCTTTACAGTTGCACCTATTTGCTTTCCCACCAGCAATGTAGGAGTATACTTTTCCCCCCACACCCTTGCTAACTTTTATTGTTGCTTGTATTCTTTTTTTTTTTTACTTATTGATTCATTGAACACAAATGGAGTACAGCTATTGTTTCACTGGTTGTACACAAAGTAGAGTCACACCATCTGTGCGTTCATGCATGTACACAGGGCAATGGTATCTGTCACACACTCTGTTATTATTTTTACCCCCCACCCACCCCCACCCCTCCCTTCCCTCTATGCTATCTATCCTTCCTCCATTCTTGCCATCTTTCCCCCCCCACATTATGCATCATCATTCATTTATCAGAGAGACCATTCTGCTTTGGGATTTTTGGGATTGGCTGATCTCACTTAGCATAACAGTCTCCAACATCATCCATTTACCTACAAATATCATAATTTTATTCTTCTTTATGGCTGAGTAATATTCCATTGTGTATATATACCACAGTTTCTTTATCCATTCATCTACTGAAGGGCATCTAGGTTGATTCCATAATCTAGCTATTGTGGGGAAAAGGGTACACTCATACATTGTTGGTGGGAGTGCAAGTTGGTGCAGCCACTCTGGAAAGCAGTGTGGAGATTCCTTAGAAAACTTGGAATGGATCCACCACTTGACCCTGCTATCCCACTCCTTGGTCTATACCCAAAGGACTTAAAATCAGATTGCTACAGTGATGCAGCCACATCAATGTTCATAGCTGCTCAAGATTGCTTTTCTTTGCAGATGCCATGATTGTATATATGAGAAATCCAAAAGAATCTGTAGAAAGCTTGTTAGATTGAATAAAAAGTTTGTCAAGATAATGTATGTAATATCAACACATAAAATCTTTTTGTCTTTTTTATATACTGTTGTGAAGATTTAGAAAATGAAATTGAGATGTCTTTTTCTTGTGAACCTAAAGCTGCTCTAAAAATAATGTTCACAAATTTTTTAAAAGATACCATTTAGAATAGTATAAAATTTGTTTAAAAGCATTAATAATGTTGAGTAAATGGAAACAATTGAGTGATGGTTTCCAGAAATGAGGAGGAGATGGAAATGGGAGAAGCAGGTCAAGGTAAACAGATTTATAGGTAGGCAGAATCAAGATTAGACACTTAATGTACAGAGTGAAGACTGGGATTAATAATACTGTGTTATGTACTGAATGTTTGCTGACAGAGTAGAATTGAGGTGTTCTTATTATAACCATGGTGTGAAGAGGGAAGGTAATAGGTACCTTAATTTATTTATAGTAATCACTTCTCTGTATGTATATCAAAACCTCATTTTGTACACCTTGAATATATACAATTCAAATAAACAAAATACTGAATGGGTAACAATGCTAAATGAAGTTGCCTTATAGAGACATATGGAAAAGGTTGTTTAAATTCTAATATCCTTCATTCTGTTATAGCTTCTTCCTGCATTTACAAATACTTTAATTAATTTCATGCAGAAAATTTTCCAGGCAGTAAAGCATGATTAAGAGTTAAAGCATAACACAAACATTCTAAAAGTTCCATTGTTTCTATCTTTATTGAAAAATGGGGAAAAAATTCCTAAGTAAATAGAGAAATATACTATGTTCATGGAATAGAAAATATTCTCCAAATTGCCTTACATATTCAAAGGAATCCCAATTGTGTGTGTGTGTGTGTGTGTGTGCATGTGTGTAACTTGATAAGCAGCGTCTATCTTTATATGTAAGGATAAAAGGTCAAATATAGCCAAGGAGATGCCTAAGAAGGCTGGCCCCACCAGATATCAAGATACGGTATAAAATTATAATTAGCTATGTATATGTATAGTATGTCAAAATGCACTTACTGTCATGTATATCTAAAAAGAGAAAAGAAAAAATCTCTAAGGAAATAAATAGAATAAAATAAAATTAGGATTCTGTGGCATGGACCCAGAAATTTAAAAATGAAGACAATGGTACAGAACCGGGTCTAAATCCACAGCTCTTGCCTTCAAATTTATGACATAGGCAATATTGCTGATTAATGGGGGAAGAACTTACATTTTAATAAATGATGCTAAAATATCCTTATCCAGATAGGGAAAATAAAACAAGATTCTACCTTCTACCATACATAGAAATCAATTCCAGGTGGATTAAAGAACTAAATATGAAAGCAAAAGTGTAAAGCATCTAGAAAAGCATATTTTCATGACTTTGGAATAGGGAAGCCTGTCTTAAGACATCTCCTGTGACCCAAGGACTTAGTTGGTGTCTGGCTTATTATCATGGGATCTGGATCATGACCTCAGATCAGTAGGCCAAATTTTTCACTAAGGAGTGGAACCAGGAACCTTGAGTCCCACTATGCTGAATCTGCTACAAATCTCCAACTTGAGTATTAGAATGGTACCAGGAAGGTACCACCTTTGAGATGACAGTCCAGGTGTTTGGAATGCTCTCCTCCAAGATGCAGCCTGTACTCTGAACCAATGGCTATTTTATGATGCTGTGTCCCTGAGAAATCAAATAAATGGGCCTGGCAACCAGGGATAAATGTAGAATTGGTCATTTTTCCTTGCTGTTTTGACATCTTTCACATTCTCTTGGGGGTGAGGAACTTCTATCACGGGACATGTGGAAAGGCTACACCTCAATTTAAAGCTATGACTGGTTGCCTCCTGGTCATTTTGAGCTCCTCCAGTAGACAAAGGTGTTGCTCTACTGGTGTGATAATTGATCCTGATTACCATGGAAAGTTAAGGTTATTGCTAAATAATGGGGTAGGGAAGATGTCCTAGTCCCTTTTTTGTACCATAACTAAATACCTAAGATTGGGTGATTAATACAGAATGGAAAATTGTTTCCCACAGTTCTAGAGGTCAGAGGTGGGAAATGTTTTTGTCCTGGTGTCTGTGTCCTCATTTGGCAGAAAAGTGGAAAAGAGCAAACCCAAAAAGCCTTTATTTTCATTAATTAAATTTTATTTCAGTGCTATGAAATATTTAAAGAAACCCAAGAGTTTGTAATTTTTGTTCATTGGTTATTTTTAGTTGTACATGACAGGAGAATCCATTTTATTATAATTATACAACATGGAATATATTTTATTCTAGTTAGAATCCCATTCGTATGGAAGTACATGATGATGGGATTCACTGTGTTTTTTCATATACATACATGGGAAAACTATGTCGGGTTCATTCTACTGTCTTCCCTTTTTAACTCCTCCTTACCCTCCTTTCCTCATTGTCTAATATACTGTGCTTCTATTCTTCCCCTCACCTCCCTTTATTATGCATATATAGCAGAGAAAACATTTGTTTGTTGTCTTTTGGGGACTCTTAGCATGATAGTCTTCAGATCTATCCATTAGCTTGCAAATTTCATAGTCATTCTTTATTGCTGAGTAATACTCCTTTGTGTATAGGTACCACATTTTCTTTATTCGTTTATCTATTGAAGGGTACCTAGGTTGGTTCCATAGCTTAGCTATTGTGAATTTAGTTGCTATAATCATTAATATGGGTGTGTTATTGTAGTATGCTGAGGAGTGGTTATATACCGAGAAGTGGGAGAACTGGGTTAAATGGTAGTTCCACTCCAAGTTTTCCAAGAAATATCCATTCTGTTTTCCAGAGTATATTGCCCAAATTTGCATTCTCACCAGCAATGTACCTTTAATACCATATCCTCACCAACATTTATTGTTACTCATATTCTTGATAATTGCCATTCTGATTGCAGTGAAATGGAATCTCAGTGTAGTTTTAATTTTCGTTTCTTTAATGGCTAAAGATGTTGAACATATTTTCATAGATTTGTTCACCATGTTTCTTCTATGAAGTGTCTGTTCAGTTCCTTTGCCTATTTATTGACTGGGGATTATTTGATTTTGTTTTGTTTTGTTTTGTATTTTTGGTGTTAAGTTTTTCTAACAGTCTTTATATATAGTCTTTTTTGAATAGTTTTTATATAGTCTGGAAATTAATGCTCTGTCTGAGGTGCAAGTGGAAAAGATTTCATCCCATTTGGTAGACTTTCTCTTCATGCTTTTGATTCTTTCCTTTGCTGTGATGCCATCCCATTTAATAATCCTTGATTTTATTTCTTGCTCCTTAAGAGTCTTATTAAGGAAGTCAGTGCCTGAGCCAATCTGTTGGAGTGCTGGGTGTACCTTTTCTTCTAGTATGTGCAGTGTTTCTGATCTAAAACCTAGGTCTTTGATCCACTTGGAGCTGAGTGTTTACAAGCCCCCTTTATAAAAGCCCCACTCCATTAATTAGGGCTCATGACCTAAGCAAAAAGACCTTACCTCTTAAAGCCATCACAAGGAAGATTAAGTTTCAGTATGAACTCATTGGGAAACACCATTGTGCAAACCACAGAGCAGGGGATGTCTGGATCCTAGAAGATATTCATCTGAAACCTCTTGATGATTCCATACCTTGACTACAGAATATGAAATGATGAAAACCACAGCCTGGCAAACACATTATTCCCAAGGCTCAGTTCCCTTTAAAGAAGATATGAACTCCCCATCAGGAGCAACTGAAATGCTACAGCAACTGAAGTGTTAATCATGGATAAAAGGAATCTAGAATGAGTGGTGGAGGAGGAAAATGAGTATCAATTAGCTTTGAGACCAATACAGCATTGAGGTTGTAACACAACACTACTATTTGGAAGTGAGGATCTTTAACTTCTATAAGGATCTTCTAGTTAATGTTCCCACTAACACTTCCATTGCAAGCATTTTTTCAAATTGTTTTTATCAGCAAGTGTTCATTACTTTGAAGGACACCATAAACTTAACAAGTAGGAGAATGGATTTGAGTTGGTACCACACCTGTGTCCTGTGGCATCCCCCTGCATACCAGGGACTTTTTAGTGCTAAACTAAAGATGTTTACCTGACTTGAGGAACATGTTTATTTTGCTTTCTGGGCAAGCTAGAAGTGTTGGAAGTACATCTAAACTCATGATAGATGGGGAGTTGGTGGGAAAACTACCTTTTTAGACCTTCATTATCTCCCCAAGGACCCGTCAGCATCAGTTGCCCTCAATTTAAACTGCCTGGTTCATGGATCCTTTTTTGTTTTTTATACTTTTCCCACCTCACATTTTCTAGTTTCATGTTCATATTTTCTGGCTTCACTTCCTAAAACTCCCTGTTGGAAGTTCTGCTTTTCAAGACACCCAAACTAAGAGTAGTCTTCAAAGTTCTCAAGACCATTCCATCTCACTCTAGTCAGAATGGCAATTGTGAAGAACACCAGTAACAATTAACGTTGGTGAGGATGTGTGGGACTCAGACATTGCTGGTGGGACTGCAAATTGGTGTAACCACTATGGAAAGCAGTATGAAGATATCTTAGAATACTTGGAATGGAACTGCCATTTGACCCAGTTATCCCACTCCTTAGTATGTAGCCAAAGGACTTAAAATCAGCACACTTAAGTGACACAGCCACATCGATGTTTATAGAAGCTCAGCTAACAATAGCCAAACTATGGAACCAACCCATGTGCCCTTCAACAGATGACTGGATAAAGAAAATGTGGTACATACACACAATGGAATATTACTCAGCTTTAAAGAAGAATAAAATTGTGGCATTTGCCAGTAAATGGATGGAACTGGAGAATATCATGCTAAGTGAAATAAACCAAATCCCCAAAACCAGGGGCTAAATGTTCTCTCTGATATGTGGATGCTAACTTACAATAAATCAGGGGGTAGGCGAGTAGGGAAGAGTAGAAGTACTCTGGATTAGACAAAGGGGAATGAAGGGAAGGGAGGGAAAATTGCAATAGGAAAGACAGAATGAATCAGGCATTACTTTCCTACATGCATATATAAATCCAAGACCAATGTAATTCTATATCATGTACAACCAGAAGAATGGGAAGTTATACTCCGTATATGTATAATATGTTAAATACATTCTACTGTCAAGAATAACTAGTAAGAACAAACTTTTAAAATATTTTTAAATAGACAACTCAGCAAAGGGCAAGCTATGGGGTGGGAGAGTGTTTCTCCAAACATATATCAGACAAAATGCCTGTGCCTAGAATATAAAAATCCTTTTTACAACTCAATAAGAAGACAACTATTACAGTTGGATCTATACTGCCCTCCCACCAGGGATCATGTGTTTGTTGATAATTGAGCAGTGTTCAGAGGTGGTGGTTGGGAGAGTCACTGGACCATGAGGGCTCTGATCTCATCACAGTGGATTAATCCATTTAGAGACTTATAAACTGATAGCATTATTGAGAGGTGGTGAAACTGTAGACCATTGTGCCTGGTTGGAAGAAGCGAGTCACTGGGGTGTATTTAGGGAGGTATATCTTGCCCCAGGTCTCTTCTTGGCTCTCTGCTTCCCAGGTGTCATGAGCTGAGCAGCTTTCCTCTGCCACATCCTCTGCCATGCTGATCTGCCTCACCTCAGGTCCAAAGCAATGGAGTCAGCCAACAATCAATTGAATCTGCAAGAAACATGAGCCAAAGTAAATCTTTCTTCCTTTAAGGTAATTTTTTCAGTATTTTGCCACAATAAAAAGCTACCACAACAAACCAATATTTAGAAAATGCATATGAAATATTTAAAAGACACTTCAAAAAATACAGATGGGCCCGAGCTTGGTGGCACACACCTGTAATCCCAGAGACTCAGGAGGCTGATGCAGGAGGATCGCAAGTTGAAAGCCAGCCTCAGCAAGGGCAAGGCGCTAAGCAACTCAGTGAGACCTTGTCTCTAAATAAAACACAAAATAGGGCTGGGGATACAGCTCAGTGGCCAAGTGCCCCTGAGGTCAATCCCCAGTTCCAAAAAAAAAAAAAAAAAATACAGATGGCAAATAAACGTCATGAAAAGGCAAAAACAGCATTAGTCATTAGAGGAAATGCAAATTCTGTCTACAATGAGATACTAAGAAAGGTATAACAGGGCCTTAGCAAAGCTACCTTTGCTGAAAGTGACTCTTCACTTAAGCCTGCAGATGCCCCGTGAGCCACTGAAAATGGGATAGACCTTGGCATCTTTGCCTTCATGTTGTGTCTGCATTTATTACCTTGATCTTTGTCACACTGCTCAGCTCTGCACGGAGGCATGTTAATCATTATAGGAGTGTTCATCTAAAATCAGATAATATCAGACTAAATAGCTCTAAACTTATCTAATCTAGATTGTTTGGAAAACTGAGGTAACACTTGCAGCATGTTGTTTCAGACCCCTGGAGTGGCACATAGATGTCTTAGTCCTTGTTCTTACCTTCCAGGAAACCACCCCACCCCCATGATGATACCAAAAGCTCTGTCCTTATTTCTATAATGCCAACCCAATATCAAGGATAAGGTTTTGGGAAGGAAGGGAGGGAGGGAGGAAAGAGGGAAGTTATTTTTCTTTAATTTGCTAGCAAAGAAAATATGCTGTGGACTCCTGTCCCAGAGACAGTGATTCCGGCTGCTAGGGGGAAGAGTGGTCTTTTGAAAAGGGCATACAAAAACTATACTACAGTGCTTGCTTTGACAGCACATATACTAAAATTGGAACGATACAGAGAAGATTAGCATGGCCCCTGCGCAAGGATGACATGCAAATTCGTGAAGCGTTCCATATTTTTTTACCTTTGCCCACAAGCGTTGATTATCTCTGACCTGGAGGCAGTGAGACAGCACCCTTTTTGGGACACAGCATTACCAAGTACCTGACAGGTATCAGACTACTGAACAATAGGAGGTTTGAATAGTACAATATAATTTTACTGCAGAATTTTCTTTCTCTTGTTCTTTTTTCTAAATAGTAATATTACAATTATTCCTAATATACTTACTACATTCCTACTTCTTTCTTATTAATATCCTTATCATTCTGTCACCCTCTAATATAGCTGTGTCCTTGGAGACTCATTCTCTTTTCTCATGCTAAAAACTTATTTCCTTTAATTCCGCTCTCACTATTCCTATGACATAGTAATTCTATAGACTCACTTCCTATCTCATTAACGTTATATTCTAAACCTCTCAGGATCTTCTTTCACCACTATTTGAAATTGTGCTCCTTATTTCAAACCTATCGATTATGCAGTAGATAATTTGAATTCATTTCTGTATATTATAACGTACTTAATATCTAAATAGGTTCTATATGGTTTAAGGACACATATTGTTTATGTGGGGTACTGCTAATAATAATCTCTTCAAGGTGAGGTATTGGAAATCTTCAGGGACACTATAAATCTTTACAGGGAAACTGCAATTCCTCTGATTCGCACTACTGGAGGGGAAGATATACAAGCAACATGAGAAAACACAGGAAGAAAGTGTCCCAAACAAACCTAGATGATATGTCAAGAGAACCCAAAGACAGCATGGTAGAAGTAATGTCAGAAAGGGAGTTCATGAATGTTCATAAATAAAATGGATGGTCCAAGAAGAGAATGACGTGACGAGAGAGCAAATGCATGTTATAAATAATCAGCTAACAGAGCAATTGCAGGAAGCAAAACATCATTTCAATAAAGAGAGAGAAGTTCTGAAAAAAAAGCAAACAGAAATCCTTGAAGGAAACAGGGAAATGAAGGAAGCAATAAATCAAGTTAAAAACTCAATAGAAAGCATAATTAATAGAATAGATCACTTGGAAGACAGAACCTCAGAAAATGAAGACAAAATATTTAATCTTGAAAACAAAGTCGAACAAGCAGAGAAGATGGTAAGTAATCATGAATGGAACCTCCAAGAAATATAGGACATCATGAAAAGACCAAATTTAAGAGTTATTGGGATTGAGGAAGGGACAGAGATACAAACCAAGGGAATGAACAATCTGTTCAATGAAACAATATCAGAAAATTTCTCAAATATGACAAATAAGATGGAAAATCAATTAGAAGATAGGACACCAAATGCACAGAATTATAACAGATACACACAAAGACACAATATAATTAAAATACCTAACATACAAAATAAAGATAGAATTTTAAAGGCTGCAAGAGAAAAGCATCAGATTACCTATGGGGGAAACCAATACGGATATCAGCAGATTTCACAGCCCAGACCCTAAAAGCAAGAAGGGCCTGGAACAACATATTTCAAGCTCTGAAAGAAAATAGATGCCAACCAAGAATCTTATACCCAGCAAAACTTACCTTCAGATTTGATGATGAAATAAAATCCTTCCATGATAAACACAAGCTAAAAGAATTCACAGATAGAAAGCCTGCCCTATACAACATTCTCAGCAAAATATTCCAAGAGGAAAAAATGAAAAACAACAATGTTATTCAACAAGGGGAGGAATTACCCTAAAGAAATAGCCAAAGAAGAAATCAAGTTAAAAGCCCAAAAAAAGCCAAAATGACAGGAAATACAAGTCATCTCTCAGTAATACCCTGAATGTAAATGGCCTTCATCAATCAAAAGACAGACTGTCAGATTCGATTAAAAAGAAAGACCTAACAATATGCTGCCTTCCAGAGACACATCTCATAGAAAAACATGCCCACAGACTAAAGGTGAAAGGTTGGAAAAAAATACCATGCACATGGACTCAGTAAAAAAGCAGGGGTTTCCATCCTCATTTAAGATAAAGCAGACTTCAAGCCAAAGTTAGAAGGGATAAAGAAGGATATTTCATGCTACTTAAGGGAAGCATAAATCACCAAGACATAACAATCATAAATATTTATGCACCAGACATTGGCACATCCATGTACATCGTCAATCAGATCCTTCTCAATTCCAGGAACCAAATAGACCAAAACACAATAATACTGGGTGACTTTAACACTCCTCTCTCACCATTGGACAGATCTTCCAAGCAAAAATTGAGCAAAGAAACCATAGAACTCAATGACACAATCGCTAATTTAGACTTTTAACAGACATATATAGAATATTCCATCCATCAAAAAGCGAATACACTTTCTTCTCAGCAGCTCATGGATCCCTCTCTAAAACAGACCATATGTTATGCCACAAAGCCACTCTTAGCAAATACAAGAGCATAGAGATACTAACATGTATTCTATCAGATCATAATGGAATGAAATTAGATATCAATGATAAAAACAGAAACTACTTCAACACCTGGAGATTAAATAATATGCTATTGAATGAAGCATGGATAACAGAAGACATTGGGGGGAAATAAAAAAATTATTAGAGATCAGGGAGAACAAAGATACAACATATCAAAACTTCTGGGATACTATGAAAGCAGTGCTAAGAGGGAAATTCATTGCATGAAGTGCATTCAATAAAAAAATGAAAAGCCAACAAATCAATGACCTCATATTACAGCTCAAAGCCCCAGAAAAAGAGGAACAGATCATCAGCAAAAGTAGTAGAAGACAGGAAATAATTAAAATCAGAGCAGATATCAATGAAATTGAAACAAAAGAAACAATTCAAAAATTGACAAAACAAAAAGTTGATTCTTTGAACAAATAAACAAAATTGATAAACCCTTAGCCACACTAACAAAAAGAAGGAGAGAGAAACTCCAAATTACTAAAATTCATGATGGAAATGGAAATATTGCAACAGAAAAAAATTGAAATACAAAACATAATTAGAAGCTATTTTGAAAATTTACACTCCAAAAAAATAGAAAACGTGGAAGACATCAACAGGTTCCGAGAGGCATATGAGCCACCCAAACTGAATCTGGAGGGCATACACAACTTAAATAGATCAATTTCAAGCAATGAAATAGAGGAAGTCATCAAAAGCCTACCAACAAAGAAAAGTCCAGGACCAGATGGATTCACAGCCAAGTTCTACAAGACCTTCAAAGAAGAGCTCATTCCAATACTCCTCAAAGTATTTCATGAAACAGAGGAGGAGGGAACCCTTCCAAACTCATTCAATGAAGCTAATATCACCCTGATACCAAAACCAGAGAAGGACACATCCAGGAAAGAAAATGTCAGACCAATATCCCTAATGAACATAGATGCAAAAATTCTTAAGAAAATTTTAGCAAATCGCATACAAAAACAAACTAAAAAGATAGTGCACCATGATCAAGTGGGTTTCATCCTGGGGATGCAAGATTGGTTCAACATCCAGAAATTAATAAATGTAATTCACCACATCAACAGACTTAAAGTCAAGAACCACATAATTATTTCAATAGATGCAGAGAAAGCATTTGATAAAATACAGCACCCATTCATGCTCAAAACACTAGAAAAAATAGGGATAGTAGGAACTTTCCTTAAGATTGTAAATCTATCTGTTGTAAATCTACCTATGCTAAGCCCACAACTAACATCATTCTAAATGGAGAAAAATTGAAAGCATTCCCCCTGAGAAAAGGAACAAGGCAGGGATGCCCTCTTTCACCACTACTATTCAACATTGTCCTTGAAACTCTAGCCAGAGCAATTAGACAGACCAAAGAAATTAAAGGAATACGAATAGGAAAAGAAGAGTTCGAACTATCCCTATTTGCTGATGACATGATTCTCTATTTAGAAGACCCTAAAAATTCCACCAGAAAACTTCTGGAACTCATAAATGAATTCAGTAAAGTAGCAGGATATAAAATTAATGCTCATAAATCTAATGCACTTTTATTTGTAAGTGATGCATCCTCTGAGAGAGAAATTAGGAAAAGTATACCATTCACAATAGCCTCTAGAAAAATAAAATACTTGGGAATCAGTCTAACAAAAGAAGTGAAAGACCTCTACAATGAGAACTACAGAACACTAAAGAAAGAAATTAAAGAGAATCTGAGAAGATGGAAAGATCTCCCTTGTTCTTGGATAGGCAGAATTAATATAGTCAAAATGGCCATACTTCCAAAAGTGCTATACAATTTCAATGCAATTCCAATTAAAATCCCAATGATGGACCTAATAGAAATGGAGCAAACAATCATGAAATTCATCTGGAGGAATAAGAGACCCAGAATACCTAAAGCAAATCTTAGCAAGAAGAGCGAAGCAGGGGGTATCACAATACCAGACCTTCAACTATACTACAGAGCAATAGTAACAAAAACAGCATGGTCCTGGCACCAAAATAGACAGGTAGACCAATGATACAGAATAGAGGACACAGAGACAAACCCACATAAATACAGGTATCTCATACTTGACAAAAGAGCCAAAAACATACAATGGAGAAAAGATAGCCTCTTCATCAAATGGTGCTGGGAAAACTGGAAATCCATATGCAGCAAAATGAAACTAAACCCATATCTCTCACCCTGTACAAAACTCAACTCAAAATGGATCAAGGATCTAGGAATTAGACCAGAGACCCTGCACCTAACAGAAAAGAAAATAGGTTCAAATCTCCATTGTGTTGGCCTAGGACCAGATTTCCTTAACATGACTCCCAAGGCGCAAGAAATAAAAGCAGGAATCAATAATTGGGATAGAGTCAAACTAAGAAGCTTTTTCTCAGCAAAGGAAACAATCAGCAATGTGAAGAGGGAGCCTTCAGAGTGGGAGAAAATCTTTGCCACACACACTTCAGATAGAGCACTAATCTCCAGAATCTACCAAGTACTCAAAAATCTTTACACCAAGAACACTAATAACCCAATCAATAAATGGGCCAAGGAAATGAACAGACACTTTACAGAAGAAGATCTATAAGCAATCAACAGATTTATGAAAAAATGTTCAACATCCCTTGTTATAAGAGAAATGCAAATCAAAACCACCTTAAGATGTCATCTTACCCCAATTGGAATGTCTTTTATTAAGAATACAGGCAACAACAGGTGTTGGCGAGGATGTGGGGAAAAGGGTACACTCATACATTGCTGGTGGGAGTGCAAGTTGGTGCAGCCAACTGGAAAGCGATGTGGAGATTCCTTAGAAAACTTGGAATGGATTGGAATGGATCCACCATTTGATGCACTGTCTCACTCCTTGGCCTAAACCCAAAGGACTTAAAATCAGCATAATACAGTGATGCAGCTACATCAGTGTTCATAGCTGCTCAATTCACAATAGCTAGATTGTGGAACCAACCTAGATGCCCTTAAATAGGTGAATGGATAAAGAAACTGTGGTATATATACACAATGGAATATTACTCAGCCATAAAGAAGAATAAAATTATGGCATTTGCAGGTGAATGGATGATGTTGGAGACTGTTATGCTACGTGAGATTAGCCAATCCCCAAAATCCAAAGGCCGAATTGTCTCTCTGATAAGTGAATGATGATGCATAATGCTGGGTGGAAGGGAGGCAAGAATGGAGGAAGGATAGATAGCATAGAGGGAAAGGAGCGGTGGGGTCGGGGTGGGGTCAGGGTGGGGGGTAAGAATAATAACAGAATAAGACAGCCATTATTGCCCTGTGAACATGTATGAATGCACAGATGGTGTGACTCTACTTTGTGTACAACCAAAGAAACAATATCTGTACTCCTTTTGTGTTCAATGAATCAAAATTAAATAAACAAAAACAAAAACTACCCTGCAGCTATCCCTGTTCAGAGTCATAATTCCTTGGGAGATGGGCATTTCTTAGATATGCAGGTGCCCCAAAGTCTGGATTCCTTCATTCCTGTGTTCCATGAATCGAAGGACAGATAGATAACTTAGCCTAGGTTGGGAAGAAGTTAACTTTGCTTCCTTCATGGCTAGGAAAAGGGGAGGAAGACGAGGAAGGAAAAGCAGCAAGGGTTATACACAAAGGATGGCGTGGACAATCGTGAGATGGCCCCCCTAAACACAAGCAATTGTCTCAGAGCAATGAATCAACTGATTCAATCAATCCATCTTCCAGGATCCCAGGTCTGACAGGTAAACACCCTGGGCAGTAAATGGAACCTGCCCCCTTCCTTCTCCAGAGCAACCTTGGTGAACCAGAACTAAGAGAAACATCAACTGGATCACAGTCAACTAAGAGTGCTCAATGAGGCATGACTCTGACCCCTGCCCCAATTCTTCCTCTAAACTTAGAGCTCATGGTAGTGCCCTCAAACAGGGCAGAGATGCCAGACTCATGTTGCCTTCCCAACATGGCCATCCTGCTTTTTCTGTTACATTTTCTGTTTGGCTTCAGGACAAGTGGCCAGATGTTGTTTGTCGGGCCTCTGGAACAGGACCGCAGTAACAAAGGCATGTTAAATGATATATTAACAGGACTGATAGTGAACCAAAAATTTAGGGCAGGCAGTTAGTGTAGATAGGTGATCCAGGTCCAGTAGGAGAGATAAATACTGATTTGTATCGCGAATCCCTGCCCGCAGTGAGACGCGACACGTAGGCTGGTCAGAAGCTTTATTCACACAATGGCCATCTCCTTACAGATTCTTTCTTCCTCTCCCTCCAACAGGGAAGTAGTGCAGTATATATATGCAGCAACAACCAATCAGAGAGCTGTCCACGAGGTTAGCACGTGGACTGCAAGCTGCACGGAGCCTAGACACTCAGTGATCACGCATCGAGCATGCAGAAGCATTGGCCAATGGCGAAGACTTCCGCTTTAACTGCGCTGGCATAGCGCCAGCCGCCATCTTGCATGGAAAGCCTGGGTCCCCGGCACCCTGACAGGCCAACGTGGGGGGCGAGACGTGAGGAGGGGGTCTGGGCTGCAGGCAGACCCAAGTGTGCACCGGGGCGCAGTGGTGGCCCGCCTCCTCACGTGGCCTCAGGACCCAGCCCCGACTCGGACATCCTGCCCGTGGGCAAACCCACCCACCCTCCAGGAGGTCGGGGGGCAGGAGCCGTCCACGTCGCAGCTCAGCATGGCTTCTTCCAGCGGGTGCACGCAGTTCTTCTCCAGTCACTCCTTGGCTGGAGAGGAGTCCAGGCTGAGGAGGTCCTTGAGAAAGGGGGTGCTGGGGGCACTTTCCAAGGCCCCGCTGTGGCTGTGCAGCAGCTGTGACAGCATCCTGGATGGCTTTGGTGACAGCATCCCCTTCACCAAGGAAGCCCAGAGGCAGACTAGGGGGGCTGGACTGCAGGTCCCTCCACGGCCTCCGAAGTTCGCGGGCCTCTCCCAATGCCGCCGCCTCCTCACGTCCTGCGCAGCGGGCAGAACGGAGGCGCCTGGGTCGGGCCTGGAGGCACCTCCATCTGAGGGGCCTGACGCGTGCCTCTGCTCCGGGGCACCAGGGGCACCAGCCACGGGAGTGTGCAGTCCACCCCAGCCAGTGGGCACCCCAACAATTTGGGTCTGGGGAGAGGGGACTACCTCTGGGGGACTGAAATGCTAATGTCTCCAGAGCCCTTCCTCCACCCATGACCAAGGTTACCTGCCTGTACATTCCTCCCAAAAGGCTATTAATGAAGCACCTCCTGTCCTCCCTTCCCACCAGGGATCACTCCACCATTTGGCCCTTCCCCTGGCCCATTTGCTTCCCATCTTTTGGGGAATCCCCCCTGGTCACATAAGCAGCATGCAGAGATAAAAGGGGGAAGGAGTCAACAAAGGTCAAGGGACAAGGCCTGAATTCAACCTGGGTTAAGCCACTCCTGAGATGTGTGACTTGGGCAAATCACAAGGCTTCTCTTGGTGCCATTTTCTCTTCTCTTACACCTGATCTGCTCATGTCAGAAGGCAGCTCAGAACAGGTCAGGAGTCCCAGAACATGATGGAGCTGTTCGTATTAAATTGTATCTCTGCCCTTATCCACACTCATGCTTGGGAGAGTGACTTAGCTTCTGCTTCTTGATTCTCACCCATGAGTGACAGCAAGCCTGAAGTCACTGGTGGACACAGAAACCATCCCAGCAGGGCCTGAACAGCTCTGGCCTTCTGCACTCCAGTCACCCCTTCAGAGGCCAGCATGGTGTGAGGATGCGGCTTCGAATCTATGGCTTCTAAGCAGTGATGACTCATGAGCTGGCAGGTCAGGAGCCCTGCCTCTCTTGGCACCTCTCACCAAGTGTCCCAAGGTCTTCAGAGGTGTTTTCAATCTTCCCCACACCCTTTGCACCCCTAACCAGCAATTCCTCTACAATGTGTCCAAATCTGCTTCCTCCTCTGGCCCCAGAATTACAGGTTTCTAGGTCAGTCTCTAGCCACAAATGACAGCTGATTTAAAGGAGTTCCTGACAGTACTCATCACAACCCCACTGTCAAGGTGGTCTAGAAGAAAACAGGGGACTCATCACTGCCTCCTCTCGGATTAAAAGTGTCCCACATTGCAGAATGAACAGTGGGCTCCCGCCCGTCCTCACAGCTCTGACCTTCAGGGGCCTTAGGCAATAGGCTGAGGGAGAGAAAGCTGATTCTGGTACCAGTGGGCAAGGGAAGTGAGAGAAGTGACTGGCTGGCAACTAGTTAGCTTTCAACCTCAAAGACCATCTACCTCAGGGAGGGAGATCCTGGGCCCAAGGGAGAAACAACTCTCTGGCAACAATGGTTCAGACTCAGTCCCATAAGAAACACAACGGTGGTCCACTGAACAGCCCCAGGGACATTGCCCTCTTGGAGGGTCAAGGTTAAGAGAGCCTTCCAGGAAGGCTGCAGCTCCTGCCTGGAGAATGTTGTTTCCAGTTAGGTACCGAGGCTGAAGCCCTCAGTGCACTGGAGGGCAGAGAGGTGAGATAGTACCTAAATTATCCAAAATCAGGGTCTTGAGGTGCCCCAGGAAACAACCATCAACTGTGGGTAAGGTGAGAGCCTGGAATAAGGCTCAAAGCCTCTGGGTTTGGAAGCTATTCAAGGTCTCTGCAGCTCAGATACTAGAGGTGTTGCCAGGTGTTGGGTAGAGTAGCCTAAGAGGAAGGATATTCCCCAAGGGATCCAGAAGTCAAGCTCTGCCCCCTTCAGACCTTTCTCCCCACCAGGAAACATTCTGCAATGTGGTTAGTGGCCAGGCAGCAACTTATAAGCACCTGTGCTTGAAGGCAGGGAGCTGATCACTGCTAACATCTCTTGAAGTTTTTCTTGGTTTCAGATAAGACTGTTTAGAAAAGGCCTGAAAGATACCAGCTTAAACCAGTCAACGATACATAGCCCTCTTCTAGGTGACCTAGGGTAAATTTTGCTCATTATAATTCATTGTAATACTAAACTTTCTGCCTTAAATGAAGTCCATCTGCCATTTGTTTGGTTTGCATTGGTTTGGTACTGGGAATAGAAGCACTGGTGCTTTACCACATGCCCAGATCTTTTGTTTTTTGATAGAGATTTCTCCAAACAAAGGAAAGATAGCACAGTATCACTGTGAGCCTTCCACAACCCAATTGTAACATTCTTGCTACTTTGCAGTATAGAAACAGAATGCCCCAACAGGAATGTATATTACCTCCTGTGGGAGACAAAGAACTAGTATATAAAAGGAAACTTAACAAGAATCTATGTGGCAGGCTGGGGTTGTGGCTCAGTGGTAGAACGCTTGCCTATGGTGTGAGGCACTAGGTTTGATTCTCAGCACCACATATAAATAAATAAAGGTCCAGCAACAACTAAAAAATAGAAAAAAAGAAAAATAGAAAAGTTTAAAAAAAGAATATATGTGGCTACTAAGAATCCACTGAGGCTCTGTCCACAAATAAACACTGCTTCCTGCTGAATACCCTCGTGTCCCCTGTCTCTGTGTGAGAATCCCATGCAACATTTTATTTTGTTTTGTTTTGGGGCAGGATCTCACTAGTTTCTGGGGTCCTTGCTCACTTGTTAAAGCTGGTCTCCAACTTATGATCCTCTTGTCTTAGCCTCTGGAAGAACTAGGACTACAGGCATGCACCATCGTGTCACCATCTATAGTTTAGAAACATGCCACGTGTGAAAGAAGCATGGCCTGGGCCTGCACAAAGGAAGGAATATTTCCTCCTCTATGGGCCTTAACAGGTCTCACCAGCACAAACATGCATAGGTCCCCCCAGTAACATGCCCATGCTTCCTTTGTTCCAGGACACGGTGCTTAGGCAGTTCTCCACTTGCTGCAAGTAATGATCCTTCCTCACTCTCTTCTCCTGGCTATGTTTACTGACCTTGACTACCTTAGCTGTGAAACCCCTGTGAATGGTTAGCAAGTTTCCTAAGTTAGAAAAATGTTTAACAAAGGGATCCAGTCAAGGTGGGGTTTTTCAGTATATTTCAGCCCCGTCCAAGAAACAATCCTGCCATTAAGGATTCTCCTGGACAGGTGAGGAAAATGGTGTTGGAGGAAGACCTGTGGAGCTTGTAGGTCAAGGCCTACTCCCCACCAGGAGTGGCTCAGTACACTCAATCACTCAAGCAGGCTGCACTGCCTGCCCTCCAGTAAATCAGCATCCTTAGGTGGCCACAGGACTGGGATTGGGTACACTTGCCACTCCTACCTGTATCCTGGAGGTGGCCACAGAACCCTGGCAGCTAGTGGTGGAGGTGGTTCATGACACTCTCCCCTGGGCTCACCCCATGGGCCCTCTTCCCAGACACTTAGTCCCTCCAAGTCCTTGATCACCAACTGTGGGTCTGTTGAATGATGCCCATCAGTCGTCCATCCCCTCATCAACCATGCAACCAGCTTGGCATTGGGTGCATAACCCTGGGAGCACACACATTAACCCACTGATCAGGCTAGCTAGAATTGGTGGAATGGTGGCTCTTTAAAGTGTCACCTTATCAAAAGGGTCACTGGATGGGCAGGGGCTGGGCCTCAGCTGATAATTCATGTCCACCTTCTAAAATTTAGCCTCTTACGTTGCACAAACCTGACCAAGCATAGCCTGAGAGTCACAACGATAAGAACTATCAGTCTATGCAGAACCAGAACAACAACAAGGGCAACCCTAAAAACTGCCCACCTGTGCCTTCCTGTGGGTCACTTGACTGGGGAATCTGGAGGAGAGGGCTGCAAATGCTCTATCCTGCAATGGCCTCTCCCTGGAGAGGTGGCCCTGTGACTCCAGGCACTCCTCACCTCTGCACAGGCCCTGGCCAGAAGGGTAGGGGACCACAGAACCCCTCACTGGCCATAGGGCACCCTCACCCAGCACCTGTAACAGTTCCCACACCTGGCCTCCCAGGGCCCACCCAGCCCTGCCCACCTCAAAGCCTTCCCTACCTGCTGCTCCATGGGGTGAATCCCAGGAGATGCCAGTCACAGTAGCCAACATGGTCACAGGGAAGGGGCCGACGTGCCCTGTGTGTAGAGGAGGGCTGCTCTGCATTTGGGGCGGTCAGCAGAGATGCAGGGCAGGCACTGTGGTGTCCCAGCTCCTGAGCTGTGAACCTTGGACCTGCACTGCACGGAGTTTCTACTGTGGGGTGCTGGAAGCTCACTCTCTGGCCTGTTCAGTGCCACCAAGTGCTAGGCCTTTGGTCCTAGCACAAGACATCCTGGCCAGAGAAATGGGAGGGCAGGACTCGAGTGGGGGCATGGCATCAAGGGCCCCTGGTGCTTAAGCAGGACTCCAAAGCCCAAGGCCCCACCCAGAGAGCACCTGCGCAGGTGCAGGGGAGAAGAACGCAGGCCTCTGAGCAGAGCTCAGGTTCTGCAGGGCTGCCAGGCGTGCTCACCGTGAGAGCCGCTGTGAGGGCAACCTCACCAAGTACCAGTTGTGCTGAATTGTGCAGTTGGAGCGGTAATTCCTCAGGGGAGAACAGGCCCTAGTTCAGGCAGAGGTAGTGGTGTGTGTGTGTGTGTGTGTGTGTGTACATGTGTGGCACGTGCAAGGCCTAGATGTGACCTTTTGGCCTGATGTGTAAAATTCAGAGGAATGAATCCCAGAAGGTGGGGGCAAACTGCTGCACTTACTAGAAAACCGTGGCATGCGTACTTTAGCTGTCTTGGTACCCCGATAAAAGGGGTCATGAACCCACTGCCCCAGAAGAAAGTTTTGGAGGCAGAGTGTTTGCCAGGTGTCAGAATGGAGAGCCCTGGATGCAGAGATCCCACCCTAGGACTGTGAGAAAGGAGGATATAAGGAGCTGATGCTCAAGTCTGAGCTGGCCCAGCATTCCCGGGCATTGCAGTGAGGGAATATATTCCACCAGTATGAGGCTGGTAAATCAGTTCCCAGGGGAGACAGCTTGCTCGGTTCCTTGATGGGACCAGCAAATAAACTGATAGTCTTTTTGTTTGTTTGTTTGTTTTGTTTTGTTTTTGTGTTTTTGTTTTGCTTTGTTTTGTTTTGTTTTTGCAGTGCTGGGGATTGAACCCCAGGGCCTTATGCGCAAGCACAACTACCAACTGAGCTACATCCCCAGCCCCTAGACTGATAATCTTTTCTCCACATTTATTGCCTCATTTTGACCCTGCCTGCCTGCCTCTGAGGCATTCTGGGAAGCACCATCAAAGGAAGGAAGTACATTAAAAGCTCCTCTCCCCACTGATAACAAATTAGATAAAGGAGAAAAACCTCCATTCTAACAACCTGTTTGACCTAGTGATCCCCAAAAGGATACTTCATCCCCTCAAAGACAGACAAGATCCCTGTAGGGAGGGAGCGAGAGCCTTGAGATAGGCGAGTGGCTCTGAGTCCCATGATTCAGCCCAACCCACTGAGAAGTCAGCCTTCTCTGGATGTTCTGTCAAGGACAGGGAAGACCTTTAATGTTTTCCTTAGCCCTTCAGACAGTGACCATGGGAATGAACTCATGCAGCCAAATGTTCCCATATGAACAGGAACAGGGCCCACAGAAGAGAATGAAGGCCTCCTGTTTTAGTCACTTTTTCACTGCTATGACTAAAAGACCTAACAAGAACAACTTTAGGGGAGAAAAACTTTATTTTAGGCTCAGGGTTTCAGAGGTCTCAGTCCATTTGTCAGGGCTGGAGGTAAGGCTGAACATCATGGCAGAAGAGTGTGGCCGAGGAAAAAAGCTCACCAGATGCCAAATATATACCCCAAAGTCACACTCCAGGGACCCACCTCCTCCACTCACAGCCTTACCAGCCTTCAGTTACCACTCAATGAATTCCACCAATTGGGTTAAGGTTCTCATATCCCAATAATTTCTCTAAACCTTCTTGAATTGTCCCACACATGAGCTTTTTGGGGACTCCTCACATCCAACCATAACACCCCCCCCCCCACTGGACCTGCTTCAAAAGGATCCCTTACTGCCCTAGCAACACACCACAGTGTCAATTCTGTCTGGGAGCCACTGCCCATTTCAGTTACAACAGAAGAGGTACTGGGAGAGGGAGAGGAGGAGGGGAGCAAGAGTGAGGCAATGGTGGGTGGTGGGCTCAATGAGCCTTCAATCCTCCCTCCATGTGACCTCCAGCACTTCCCCCTTAGGCCCAAGCTTCACTGACAGAGGTGGGACAGCTGGGGAATCACAAGCAGCTCAAGGGAGGTTTTTGGTAGTAGCAGCAGCAGAAACAGCATTCAGGTACCCCACAGGAACACAGAGCCTACAGTGAATATGCCTACATCCTCTGCCCTGCATGTCCTCAGCACACAGCAAGGGGGAAGGATAGACTGCAGCATCCTGGCAGTGTTGGGTTGCTGTCTGTGGTGCTGAAGGTCAAATAGCTGGAGAGAAATGTGCAAATATCAATGATAGCTGGTGGGAGCCAAGAGGGTTACTGAAGATCACTTTTCCCCAGTGCCCCAGTGTTGAGAAAGAAGAAGCCCAGAGAAGGAAATGGATTCAATCAAGTTCACACAGTCCTTTAGAATTGGTCTGGAAGAGTCTCTAGCTGCTTTCTCAGATACAGTTCAAGTTCATTTTCTGAAAGATTCCCAGGGTGACCTCTGCTGGTGAGAATCACCATTGGTTTCTGAAAATCCAGACAGGCATTTCCAGGGGATGTTGGAACACACAACTCCAGGTTAGTCACAAGGCTGAATTGCTGGGCTCTGTTCCTCTCTCTGGTCCCATCTCCAGCTGCTTTCTACCCTACTGCACTGCTCCCTCACTAGCTGCCTTTGCAAACAAGAGTGTGCACACTACAGACTTTGGGTCAAATTCACCTTCTGGTAATCTCAGGCCTTTCACACAAGTTTGTATACTCAGAACAATCAAAAGAACACTGCTTTATGACAAGTGAAAATATATGAACCCCCCCCCCCATTTAGCAGCCATTACCAAGCATTCTCTGAGCACATCCAACACCTACGTGTTGCCAATGCTGGTTTTGAACACAAATGACAGAATTGAGCCATTGTGACAAAGGGGTGTGACTCTCAAAAGCTGGAATAGTTACCATCTGGCTCTTGACAAGTGTTCTCTTTTCAGGGACCCCATCATGGCTCTAACATCAGAAATTTTGCCCTAGCTGCCCTCAGAATGGGCCACTCTTCCTCTGATGGCCACAGGACTTGACCTTACTTCCATTTGGCACCTCCTCATAGGAACTGTCTCTGTCCACTTACCTGTGCCTCCATGGATGCTCCTAGATCCAATTACCCCACTCAACTTCTTTCATGTGAAGTCGCTCATCTGCCTTTGATTTCCCAGTTTCTAAGTATTGCCCCTAGAGTCTCAGTTCCTTGAGGGCAGGAATATCATCATTCCTTATGGTCCCTGGATCCAGCAACTAGTGATGTCCTTGCATACAGCAGGTGCTCAGTGAATGTTTGTTGATTGAATAATTGATGTAACATGACACAAGGAGCAGGCCTAGAAGCCAGGAACAAATCCCAAATTCAACCTTCACACAGGAAATCTTACTGTATTTTTGGTAGTGAAATGGGTGTGGGAAGGGCAGAAGTGCTGCTGTCAATTTCTCTGTGAACAGAAGACTATGGGGTGTGTCAAGGACAGTATGAATGGGCTGCTCACAGGCATGATAGGATTCCCCACCTGAAAACAAGCTGAACTACTTTTGAGGCAACTGGAGGTAGGGGTGACATGACTGCAACCTGGCCAAACAGCAGAAAGTATCTTCCCTGGCCACACTGATTGAGTACAGTCTGCGGTCAATTACACTGCATAGGTCAGGCTCCAGAACTGGAAACCTGAAGAAGGATTGAAGAACGTGGCCATTTTGTTGGCCTGAAGGCAGGGCCCTTGGGACCCATGCAGGCTGCAGCCAGCAACTCAGAAGAGGTGACTTCTGCTGACCTCACCCACCTCCCAGATATAGCCTTGCCTTAGGCCATCTGCCATGGGACTTCTTAGTTCCTTTTGATCATTCTCCCTGCTATTTTTGCTGACTTGTCAATGCATCCGTACTGAAGGGAGGCAGGAAGAGATGTATGTGAGTCTCTTCCATGACATCCTTTCTCCTCGCATCACTTCCTTCCTTCCCTCCCTCTTTCCTCTCCTGACACTCCCAGGGCCTCCCCACAGTCTGGTCTGCAATAGGTCTCCTTTCTCAGGGACGACTCTGAATATCCTCCTACTGGGAGTACTTACACATTAGGCCTACATTACTCTCACATTACTCACACATCTACACATTCACCCACACCCAGCATACCATTGTCTCAATTTTCTTGACAATGACAGTCATGCTCATGAAGCCACAGGGCAGGCAGAGCCTTCATCCTTTAGCAGGTGTTTGGACATGGTCCCCTGGGCCTTGGGGACTCAGTGTCCCACTGGCATGCCAGAGGCCTTGGTGAGGTAGTAAGCCCTCCTGGTCCTTCCACATTTCCCTTGACATTCAGTTCACGCACACCCTTCCCTGCAGGGTAGCTTCCACAGTTGCCTCAGGAGACACTAAGCTGATAAGAAATCAGCACCTCAGCCCATGTAGGAATGAAAGGGGCAAGATCTGATGGTTCCTATGACCAGAGAGGCAGGTTTCATGCTAACAAGGCTGGAGGAGCTTCTGGAGTCTAGATCCAGTTATTGGGCCTCAGGGGACCCAGAGGCTATGGAAAGTTTGAGATTTCTGATCACAGGGGAGTCTCTGAGATGAACTGCAGGGACAATTGGTGCAGACTCCAGAGCACACAGAAGAACAGGCAGAGTTCTAACCCACATGTACACACAAACCACATGGCACAGGCCAACAGTCAGTGCTAGTCAGGCAGAATGCATTCACGAACTGCTCCAATGTGTAAGGGCAGGGAAAGGGACAGTGCCTGAGTCTCCTAGGGGATAATCTATTGCAACACCATTTGTAATTGAGTTGTTTTTTGTCTGTTTGTTTTTGGTGCCAGGGATTGAACACAGGGGTGCTTAACCACCAAGCCACATCCCCAGCCCTTTTAAAATATTTTAATAGAGACAGGATCTCTCTGAGTTGCTCAGGCTCTTGCTAAGTTGCTGAGGCTGAGTCTGAACTAGTGGTGCATCAGACCTCTGATTCGCTGGGAATTACAGGTGTGCACCACCATACCCAGCTATAATTGAGTTTTGAAGGCTGAATCTGGTAGGGATGTGTTGGCTTAAAGAACCTTAAAACCTTCTAACAGCGGCTTTAGTCTGCAATAGTGTCTGAAGTGTTGTATTAATGAAGAGGTGAGTGAGGGGAGGTCAAGATGGGCAGCTCTGTGGATGGTCAGGTGGCCCAACAATATTCTCAGAGGCCCAAATGCCACCCATTTCTACCTTACTAACTAGACATTGGTGTCACTGCCTTGTGATTGCACTGTGGCTGACTCCACTCTAGCCACCACATCAGGAGCTTCTCCAACCTTACCACTTCTTTCTTTCCAGAAGAGCCTATCACACAAGCCCCTGTATATTCCTGTGATTGTATAGAACTGAGTCATAAACCATTTGCCCAATCAATCTCTAGCAAGGAGGAAAGAGACGGCCATGACCCACTTGGGCCAACCATGATTCCTCCACATTTGACCTTCCACAGAAAGAAGTGAGCAAGAGGCCAAGGATACTGTGTGAGCTCCAAACCTCCCTGCCCTGAAGGAGTCCTGGAAAAGTTGCAGGGTTCAAAAGATTCAGATGGGGACCAACAGAGGGATGCCATGTATGAGCATGCAGAGGCGCAGGTATTGTAAAGTGGAATAGGAGCAGCCTGTGGGAGTAAGGAGGATGAGTGTGACAGCGCTAACACCACACCAGGAGCTCAGGTTCTGACGACACAGAAGCAACAGCAGAGGGGTGGAGTGGTGGAGTGGAGTGTGGGTGGCAAGCATGGCCCACGGCCATGTGGAGCCCACCATAAAGGTGTGGCAGACCTGAGGCACAGCGTGCCAGTGCCGAGCCAGGGCAATCCGACCCATCACCATGCAGACACGTAGCTTGCACACAGTGGGGTGCCCACTGCAGAAGCACACTCTGCACAGCACTGCAGCCCCACCCCACAACCTCAAACCTCTTGCTGTCTGACCTGCCATAAAACATGAAAGCGGAGCAGACTTGAACGAAAGTTGGGACTGAAAAATTGACCAATAGCATTAGTATGTTTCCAAGACCTAATTAGCATAAATTTGGCCCAGGAGATTTTGTATATTTCCAAACCATAAATAGCATAAGTTTGGACCAATGGTAGTGATCCAAATGCTATATAAACCTCTGTATTAGCACACTCAGAAGGAAAAACCTGCTATCTGGGCCCCTCCTGCACTTCAAGCATTCTATTCCTGTTCTTCAATAAATCCTACTCTTAAACTCACTCATAGTCTGTGGTTTTCATTCTTCGAATTCAAAAAACAAGATCCCAAAAAGATAAAAGAAATTGATGGTGAGCTGCTGGGGTCTACTGCAACACTGGAGAGAAAACATGACTTACATTAAGAATGCAGCCCTTCTAGCTTGCAGAGGCCTGCATCTTGTGCAAAACCTATCAGCCAGAAGAAACAGTGAATTCGATTTCATCTCAAAATTCCATTTTCATCTTTTGGTGCCCAGCATTGGGCATTTTTGAAAGGGTGAGTGAAATGGACCAAAGAAAACATCACTTTTTCCCAGAGTTCTATACTCCTTTTAGAAATATCTCTATAAAAATTTCAGGCATCTATTGGCCTGTGAAAACCAGATTGAGCAGCCATCAGTCTGAAGGCACAGGTGACAGGCTTACTAGAAGAGGTTTGCTCAATCTTCAGCCCTGACTGAGGAATGTTGGTCAAGCTCTGCATCAGCTTCTCACTGTAGGACACAAACCAGGCCAACAGACTAGTTCAGTGTCTGCTTCTTCCTTTCACTTTCAGTTCGACTTGGCCTAATGGTGCAGAGTGCCCTCACCTGATGTGTTTTGAATTTTAAGATGCGGTGTTAATCTGATCCGAGGTCTTTGGGAAAGAAATAACTAGGTTTAAAATGTTACTAGGCTTGCCTTGTATCTTGGTTGTTAGACATGAAAAATAAAGAACCCAAGGTAGCATGGCCTGGGAAAAGGGAGTGAAAAAGAAAGCCATGCATTGATAGCATTCATCTCTTTCAAGATAAATCCTTTTCAGATGCTGGCCACTGGTGGGGAGAAAGTGGTTCATCAAACATAGAATGATAGTCTCTAGGAAACACTAATCTCTTCCAAGATAAATCCTCTCCAGGTGCTGGCCATCAACTCCCAACCCCAAAACCCAAACTCCTTAATACCCAAACTTACATACTCACTAAATCACCTCTCACTGAAATCTATATAAGCCCAAACTCCTCCTTTAGCCAGTGGCTTACTTTCCTCCAGGACAGTGGGTCCATTGGAGATATCATCCCATTCCTGAATAAAAAGCTGAGATGATGCATGAAGTTTGCATCTGGCCCAGGCTCTTTGTGCTAACATCGGTTTTCATGGGTAACATAAAGTTCTTAAAGATTTTCTTAATTGTTTGTTAAACAGTTGCCTGTTAGTATTTAGCAGAAATACTACTCATAACAAAACAACCTAAGACAATACCTACAATAATCTTTCACCTACAGGTCAGAAAAGATAGAATGTTGACTTCCACTACCAAAAGTATAACATTACTCCCACATTAAGATTGGTTAAACCGGCCTGCTGGATGTTTTGGACCAAAATGAGAACACCAAAGTCAAGGAACTTAAAAGGCTAAAGAAAAATAGACAATATTTTGACCCTTGCCCTTTTAGGTCAGCTAAAACTAGAAGATCAGGAGGACTTATTTATGGGTCCCTGCAATTCTGCTCAGTCACATGAACCTCCTCATTAGGGAAAGCAAGAGGACCCTAGAGAACAAGAAGCCAACCAGTGCACATTCTGTAAAGAGGGTCATTAGAAAGGGAAACCTCCCGGAAGCTTCCAAAGGAAGCTGCATATTGTCAACAAGACCCTGACACACTTTGGCAGATGGCACCACTGGTAGAGGAAAAATACAGGAGCCAAGATGCTTCTCATAAAATCCCAAGTGACCATGACAAATCTCAGATGACTCCTAGCAGTAAATAGGTATAAGATCAATTTTGATCAATTTCATCTTAAACAATTGGAAGAAGAGTATCTGGAACCTGAGACATACACTGGTTCTGTCAGGTAAGTAAAACTGGGATGCTATAAAGGTAGGGTTCTTTTAGAGGAATGCCTGATAACTAGATAAAAGGCTTTCCAGAGTCACAAGTCTCTGCTAAGTCAACTGAAGACCTACAAATCTTCCTAACTTCCTACACAGGTAAGACCAATCTATTTTTACTGGTATTATTTAGCCCCTATATTTATCTCTCTAAAAGATGTAATTGACATATGGAAGTCCTAACCAACATTCCAAGGGAGCCCTACATGACACAGCTACAGGGGATTCCTCTACCAAACATGTAACACTACTGGAAAAGCTGACATAACAATGTCGATAAGGTTTCAAAACTCCTAAATGACCCCCACTGACAAGTCAGTGGCATGTTAGACCACACTAACATGAATAACAGGAGATACTGACTTCATAGTTTTCAGGGACTAGCTAATAATGCTGATTACTTTCGTGCTCATTGTTTGCAGAAAATAATGCTTTGCTGCTTGTCTATTTTCTTAACAAGATCCCTGACGTATGTATAACTTGTGTGGTCATCTACCAACTGCCACTATGGACCTCTGGACTGTGCTGATGTGTGAGATGTCCCAGCTCCAGCTGACCTTACACATGGAATCCAAAACCAAGCTCCCTTTCTACTGGGAGCCCTTGGGCCTCTGTAGGAAGACCCTGACAGCTGTTTCCCTGTCAATGCTGCTTTATAGGCTGAACTAGCCAGAGTAATCATCACCCTTCCCCCTAATGCCAGTTAGGGGTACATCTTCAGAGTGGGGAATGACATGGTTCCCAAGCTGTGATGCCATGCAGCAGGCCTACTGGCAGCAGAGATCTGCAGCTTGCACAGACACTTGCAAGCAGAAGTAGTGAATTCAGTTTCATCTCAAAACTCCAGATTCACCATCAATGTCTTCCCAGCCTCCCTCAGGGAGACAGCAGAAGGGCTGTCACTCCAGTTTTTCAAGTCAATAATTCTTAAGGATTAGGAGTCCTCACGTCTTTCCATCTTATCTCCTGTGACAGCCACTCCCTCTGCCAGTCCTGCAGGGGCTGTCTTCCACCATTACCTCTGGGCCACCCCACCCTATTTGTTCCCCATCCTTGCCTCTCACCTCCCATGTATATAATCCCTTACTTCTATGACACCCCTTCTCCCTCTCCTACTTCTTAATTTGCCCTCCTCCTCTTCTTCCCTATCATCTCCCTCCTTTACCTCCACTCACCCCTTGGCCCCCTTCATACTCTGCCGTTTCTCTCTCTTGCAAGCCCCCATTCCCACTTGCCCTCATCTGACTTGATGGGCTTTTGGAAGGGTAGAAACCTCAGAAGGTGGGAGCATAGTTGGAGAATGTAGTCACTGGGGAAATGCCCTAGAGGGTGCATTTTGCCATTTTATCCCAGGCTTCCTTTCTCTCCCCTCCTAGTCTCTGCTTCCTGGCCACTGTGAGGTCAACAGCTTTGCTCTACCATGTACCCCGTGCCATAATGTTCTAACTGGCCAGAGGCCCAAACCAATAGGGTCAAGTAACCATGGACAGTAAACAGAAACAGTACAAAGATACCATTACCCAGTACAGTGATGAGAGACACTACCCAGATACTCTGACCATATACAATAACAAAAGACATTACAGAGACAGTGGGACCAAGTAAAGAAAACACTGACAATACCCAGATACTGTGGCATTATCCAGATGCTGTGACTGAGTACAGTAAATAGAGACAATACCTAGATATTGTGACCAGGTATAGGACATAGAGACAATAAGCAGATACTGTGACCAGGAACCAGAGATGCTAGCCAGACCAGATACAGTAATCAGACATGTTAGCCAGATTTTCACGTCCAGGACTGGTAATCTAAAACAAGAAATAGGTAACAAGATCAGGAACAGTAATCAGATACCTTGACCAGGTACAAAAACCAGAGACATTTGTCACTTACTGGGACTAGGTATAGTAAACAGGCACAATAATCACATAGCATAACCAGCTATAATAACCAGAGATATTAGCAAGATCCTGGGATCTGGTACGGTAACCAGAGATATCATCAAGACACTGGGACTAGGTATGGTATCCAAGACATTAAGGAAATACTGGAACCAGATAGAGTAACCACAGACATTAGCCTTATACCATGACCAGGTAAAGAGTCATTAGTCAGATACTGTGACCAGATTCAGTAACCTAAACCACTGGCAAAGAAATGAGATCACTGCTCTAATTTTATCTGACCATGTGTTTCAGAAGCCTTTGGAACCAGGTTGCAGGAAGAATTTGGAAGAGTTTGGAGAACTCTACAAGTGAAGCTGGTTGTAACTGGTGGTGGCTCAAAACAACAGAATGCTGATGGGAATGCAAGAGTAAAGCCTATGCTGACAGGTTCTGAATGGAAACAAGGACTCAAATGGGAACAGAGGCATTTTTGATTCATGTTACATCCTGGCAAGGAACTTGTTTTGTCCATGTGTTGAGAAACTATGTGAGACTGAGTTGAAAGGTCACAGAATAATCTGGTGTAGGAAATTTCCAGACAGCTCAGCATTCAGACATTGGTGTGGGTAGTGCTGGCTGAATTTAGCCAGGTTTACAGGGAGAAAGAAAAGCAAAAAGCAGAGCGTAAAGACTTTTTAAACTTGCAGTTTGATCAAAGAAAGTGGAAGGTGTAAAATTGAGCCCAAGGAGGGTATGGTTGCTTAAGAGATTAGTCCCATTAAAGAGAAATCAAATAATTTTCATTGCAACTATAGAAAAGATCTTTTGAGGACTTCTCAGGAACTGGCCATACTCCTTCTTCCCAGGCAAGTATATAAAAGTGTAAACCCATTTCAGAGACTGTTTTATGATGAAATCCCCAGGTTTGAGGCCAGTTCAGTGGTAGAAGTGCAAGTTCACGTGCAAGGCCCTGGGTACTACCAAAAAAGAAAAAGGAGAAGGAGAGAGAGAGAGAAAGAGAGAAGGAAAGAAAACCTGTTTGAAATGCCATAGGATAAACATCCCCCAAAAGAGTGTACCTCTGTTTCCTGCATTAGAATTCAGTTTTGAGGGATCAGGATAAAGCTCAATAGTGGTTCGCTTGTCTAGCAATTCTTTGGCCTTGGGTTCCATGCAGCACCACAAAAAAATAAAATAAAAAAAAGAAAAAGTTCATGTTTGATATGGAATTGCCAGAAGGATAGATTTGTTTCATTCTTACCTTAAAAAATTTTTTTCATGCCTCTAATGAATTTCCGGGGAATTAAGCTGAATGTAGAGTCAATCCCAAAATATTATGCACTATATGATTCTATTTATGTAACCTTTTGAAGTGGCAAATTATAGACATAAAGGACAGAATTGTGGTTTTCAGAGAGGAGGGAGATGTGTAGGAGTGACCTGTAGCACTGGAATGTTCTGTCTCTCGATTGTAGCAATGTCAGTATCCTGGTTGTGAGATCTACTACACCATAGTTTACAGTTTTAACAGTGGGGGAAATTGGGCTAAAGGCTACACAAAGTTTTTACTAGTGGCTATTAATTACACAGCAAAATGGATTTCATTGTAGCATATTCACACATGCAAATAACATACTTTAATCATTTTATAGGATTATTTCTTCTAATTTCTTATAATTGCATGAGAGTCTATAGTTATCTTGAAAAAACTTAATTTTAAAAAATCAAAGTTGCTTTCTTAACTATAAAATTTTTGGAAAGTCAAAATGATTCTCATCTTTACCAAGTTTTCCTAAGGATAGAAGTTTTCCACAATGATGTCAAAGCCCAAGACTTCAAAGATAAGACATCAGCAGCAATAGGCCTGGTTGTTTGTAATTGAAGGCCTGAAAACTCAGAGCTGTCCCTAGTGGACTTTCCCTCCAACAGGTGGAGGGGCAGCAGAAAAAGCCCACCGCCATTTGCTCCATCATGAAACTCCCAATTGTGAACTGTGTTGACTAAAGCATTTTTCAAATTAATAATCACAAAACCAAATTAATTTTGTATCAATCCTTTACTAAGGCAGCTCTGGAAATTGCTTCAAACTAAAAACTACAGTACAGCACATACTAAACATTTAACATTATTTGCTTGAGGCTGTTTCTAGCCCAAGTTTATTATGTGAATTCCAACTCAAAGCCCCCCACCCCAGTAATGAATTTTATATTATATGTACTTGGTTTAAAAGGTTATGAAAAATTCTGAAAAAATGTCTCCTGTATGCATTTTCCTTAATCTTATTTTCTAAGACCCGCCTACATTATTTTAATAAAATGAATGATCATAATATGCAGATGCTCTAAAAGTTAACATTTAAATAAACAGTATTATGTTAAGCAGTGTGGACTGTAAGGAAGAGACATCAGTCCCAGTAAGTTAGTAGTGTTTATTGTCAAGATGTGATGGAAAGAGAGAAAAGGTGGGGGGATCTGATTGCACAAGTCAGACCTAGAGATGGCCCAGTCTGGGAGTTGTCAGTGCTCAGGGCCCAGGCAGCCCCAGGGATACAGTGATGCTTCATTCTCTTCAGTAGGCATCCGTGAATCCCACCTGTAGTTTCAGTTATGGTTCTGACCTAGGCCATTTTCTCCATTTCTCCTCTTTTTCTCTTGGATTCTTGTTTGTTTCCAACTATTCTATTTCTTTCCATGTCAAGTTCAAGCTATCACGGTGAGGCCAAGACAGCCTATTCGGCTTACCTTCATGCTTGACCACTATCCACACCACGGGTAGACTCTAGGTTGGTTGTCCTTGAAAGGCTCACCCTGAGTCCATCAGTCATTAGCAGGACCACAGACAGCCACCCAGTAATTGATGAAAAGGAACTGCTTACAAAGAAGGCTGATGTTGAAGGCATTTTGAGTGCTTGTTGATACAGGCTGCCATTTGTTCATAATACAATAGGTAACATTTTCTTATTAAACAGGACTGCTCAGTATTTCAAAAGATTAGATCAAGCCTTGAATCGCAGCATATGTTGAACAGTAATTCCAGGCATTTCCCAGTCAATCATTTTCACCATTAAAATAACTGAAGAAGGCTAAGGGGTGTAGTTAAGTGGCAGAATGCTTGCCTAGCATGTGCAAGACCCTGGTTTTGCTCCCCAGCACTGAAAACAACAATAAATCATTGAAGGAAAAAGTGATAATTTTACAAAGTATTGATTTATTGATGTTGTTGGGAAACTTTCCACAGATGAAAATTGAAAAAATCTAATACAAAGATAGTCTGCCAGAGTGTTTTTTACCTCTGCCTTTTGTCCCCAGATACACAAATACTTGAGGGAGAAATGCATTCATATGTAATAAATCACCCTGACAGTAGAAAATGTGTGATTTCCAATCTCTGAATAAAACTGCTAAGGTACATCTGCATAACCAAGAAGACTATTTTAAGGTTGAAGGAAAAATACCTAAAAGTTGGTAAGCATTGATCGTTCTAGACACTTGGTTATGTAGTTCTTGATGAAGTTTTCATTGTCAGGTTCCAGAAGATAAAAGTGATCTCCTGGCAGCACATGAGTATCAACATTCCCACTGGTTATATCTTTCCAGGCTAAAAGTAAACAAAATTTTATTTAATAATAAATTATATTTGCCCATCTACAACAAAAGCTTTATTTCCAGATAATAGTGCTGTAAGAGCTGAAACCCATTGGTAGTTATTTCCAAGGTGTCAGGTTCTATGCATACTGTGTTTTTAATTTCTCTAAGATGTATCAATGGTGTTTCTCTCCCCACCCCCCAATATTAGGGATTAAACCCAGAGGCACTTTACCACTGAGCCACTCCCCAGCCCTTTATTTTTTTAATTTGAGACAGGGTCTCACTAAGTTGTTCTGGTAGGCCTTAAACTTGTGATCCTCCTGCTTCAGGTGCTGGGATTACAGGCATTCACCATCATTCATTTCACATGAGATCAGTACCTCTCCATCTGTACTAAATAAAACTGAGATGAACTTTCTATTCACTGCAGTAACTGTTAGTTGACATTTCCTGAAAACCATCAAACATATATTTAAATAAAATACCCAAAACTACAAAAATAATTTCACCTTCTACATCCTTTACTAGGTCTTCAGATCCAACAAAGCATGTTATGTCACAAGAAAGAACAGCCTTAGAGGGTGTGTCAAAACTGTAGACAAAAAAGAGTTGGTTAAGCAACATTCCAGACCCTCTTCCTGTTAATGGCATCACTGAAATGAAACAGGAGACCTCACCATTTTGCTCTTTTGACAGTGCAAACATTTTTTCACCCATGAGGCGCGACACTTCTTCCTATCAGAAACTCCCTGAGACTCACTGTAGTCCAGGACATTTTCCAACCTCATCTAAGTTCTAGAATATACAGCTGGCAGCAGGATGGTGCTGGGAGCCCCAACTCAGGGTGAGACTGGTTAACAACCAGTGCTGTTGGCTGTTGTAGCCAGATATGAACTCCCTGATACCTTCCAGCTCTCTCCACAGTCCAATGAAGGTTTCCATGTACAGAACCATGTACAGAACCATACTCTAACATATGGAGACTAAATAATACACTATTGAATGATGAATGGATAGTAGAAGAAATCAAGGATGAAATTTAAAAAAAATACTTAAAGGTAAATGTACTGATACAACATACCAAAATATCTGGGACACTATGAAGGCAGTATTAAGAGTAAAGCTTATTGCATTGAGCTCATTTTTTAAAAGAATAAAAAGTCAACAAATAAATGAACTAACATTACATCGCAGAGCCCTCGAAAAAGAACAAATCAACACCAAAAACAGAAGACAGGAAATAAAAGTTGGTTCTTTGAAAAAAAATCAATAAAATTGATACACCCCTAACCACACTAACAAAGAGAAAAAGAGAAAACCCAAATTACTAAAATTTGTGTTGAAAAATGAAATATCACAAGGAACACAACTGAAAAACCCAAGAAAATTAGAAACTATTTTGAAAATTTATACTCCAAGAAAATAGAAAATATTGAAGACTTGACAAATTTCTAGAGAGATATGGCCTATCTAAAATGAATCAGGAGATCATACACGATTTAAACAGAAAAATATCAAGTAATGAAATAGAAAACAACATCAAAAGCCTACCAGGGAAGAAAAACCCAGGGTCAGACGGATTCTCAGCCGAGTTCTACAAGACCTTGAAATTATTCCATGAAATAGAAAAGGAGGGAATGCTCACAAACTCATTCTATGAGGCTAATATCACCCTGATACCAAAACCAGACAAAGATACATAAGGGAAGAAAACTTCAGACCAATATCCCTGATGAACATAGGTGTAAAAATTCTCAATAAAATTCTGGCAAATAGCACATAAAACATATAAAAAAGATAGTGCACCCTGATCAAGTGGGGTTCATCCCAGGGATTCAGGGTTGGTTCAACATACAGAAATCAATAAATGTAATTCATCATATCAATAGACTTAAAAACAAGAATCATGGGCTGGGGTTGTGGTTCAGTGGCAGAGCACTTGTCTAGCACATGCAAGGAACTGGGTTCAATTCTCAGCACTGCATATAAATAAATAAAATAATCCATTGCCAACTTTATATATATATGTATATATATATACATGTATATGTGTGTGTGTGTATATATATATATATATATATATATGAGAAAACAAGAATCTTATGATCATCTCGATAGATGCAGAAAAAAAATTTGACCAAATATAGCACCCCTTCATGTTCAAAACACTAGAAAAACTAGGGATAATAGGAACATACGTCAACATCATAAATGCCATATATTCTAAACCCAAGGCCAACATAATTCTAAACAAAGAAAAATTGAAAGCATTCCCTCTAAAAACTGGAACAAGACAAGGATGCCCTCTTTCACCTCTTTTATTCAACATTGTCCTTGAAATTCTAGCCAAAGCAATTAGAAGAAAGAAATTGAAGATATACAAATAGCTAAAGAAGAACTCAAACTATCATGATGACATGATTCTATATTTAGAAGTTCCAAAAAATTCCACCAAAAAACTTCTAGAACTAACAAATAAATTCAGCAAAGTAGCAGGGTATAAAATCAACATGAATAAATCAAATGTGTTCCTGCACATCAGTAATAAATCCACTGAAAGAGAAATTTAAGAAAACTACCCCATTCACAGTAGCATCAAAAAAATAAAATAAAATATTTGGGAATTAATCTAACAAAAGAGCTGAAAGATCTCTACAATGAAAACTACAGAACACTAAAGAAAGAAATTAAAGGAGACCTTAGGAGATGGAAAGAACTCCCATGCTCCTTAATAGGCAGAATTAATACTGTCAAAATGTCCATATTACCAAAAGCATTATACAAATTTAACGAAATTCCTTTTGAAAGCCCAATGACATTCTTCATGGAACTGGAAAAAAGAATCATAAAATTCATTTGGAAAAACAAGAGACCCAGAATAGCCATAGCAATCCTTAGCAAGAGAAGTGAAGCAGGAGGCATCACAATACCAGACCTCAAACTATACTACAGAGTTATAATAATAAAAACAGCATCGTATTGGCACCAAAACAGACATGAAGACTAACAGTACAGAACAGAAGACACAGAGACAAACCCACATAAATACAGGTATCTGATATTAGACAAAGGTGCCAAAAACATTCACTGGAGAAAAGATAGCCTATTCAACAAATGGTGCTGGGAAAAATGGGAAGTCACATGGAACAAAATAACCTTTACCTCTCACCCTGCATGAAACTCAAATCACAGGGGATCAAATCACTAGAACAGAGACCCTGTGCCTACTAGAAGGTAAAGTAGACCCAATCTTCACCATATCGGCCTAGGATCTGCTTTCCTTAACAAGACCCCTAAAGCACAAGGAGTTAAATCAAGAATCAATAAATGGGATAGATTCAAACTAAAAAGCTTCTTCTCAGCAAAATAAACAATCAGTAACATGAAGAAAGAGCCTACAGAATGGGAGAAAAATCTTTACCACATGCACATCAGATAAAGCATTAATTTCTAGGATATATAAAGAACTAAAAAAAACAACACCAAACAAAAAACAAATAGCCCAATCAATAAATGGGCTAAGGAAATGAACAGACACTTCACAGAAATATATATACAATCAACCAACAAATATATGAAAATGTTCAACATTTCAAGCAATTAGAGAAATGCAAATCAGAACTGTAAGATTTCATCTCACTCTAATCAGAAAGGCAATTATCAAGAATACAAGCAATAATAAGTGTTGGTGAGGATGTGAGGAAAAAATTACATTCATACATTGCTGGTGGGACTAAAAATGGTGCAACCATTATGGAAAGCAGTATGGAAATTCTACTTGGAATGGAATGGAACCACCATTTGACCCAGCTGTCCCACTCCTTGGTTTATACTTGAAGGACTTAAGAGCAGCATACTACAGTGATGCAGCCACATCAATGTTTATAGCAACGTAACTCACAATACCTAAACTATGGAACCTACCTAGGTGTCCTTCAACAGATGAATGGATAAAGAAAATGTGGTGTGTATATATGTACACACACATATGTATATATGTATATGTGTATATATAATAATATAATATGTATAATGGAATAATTATATATAAATATTTATATGTAATATATATTTATATATAATAATGGAATATTATTCAACTTAAAAAAGAATGAAATTATGGCATTTGCTGTTAAATTGATGGAGTCGGAGAATATCATGCTAAGTGAAATAAGCCAAACCCAGAAAACCAAAGGCCAAATGTTTTCTCTGATATGCGGATGCTAATTCACAATAGGGGTGGGAGTTACTTTAGGTAGAGGGGAGTGAAGGGAGGGGATAGGGTATGGTGGTAGGAAGGATAGTAGAGTGAAACAGACATTATTACCTCATGTACATAAATGACTGCATAACCAATGTGATCCTATAATATGTACAATCAGATGAATGAGAAATTATTCTCCATTTATGATTTATCAAAATTCATAAATGCATTTTGGCATGTATAACTAATTAGACAAATAAAAAAATAAATTAAAAAAGAGTGAGTTCTGCCTCAGTTTCACCACAACAGCACAGATATATTTACTGAGCCAGATGCTGGGTGCTGAGGACATGCAAATAAACAAATCCAGCCCTGCCCTCCTATGTCTGAGAGACTGGCTGGGGAGAGGTGTGGATGAAATAATCAGACAACTAAAGAGAGATGGAAGTAAGTACTCTCAAGCCAGGTGATCTGAGAGCTTGGGACAGGAGTGGAGACAGGCCAGGGAAAAGGTGGGTCTCCTGGAGGAAATGGAGTGTATCTGAGATCTGAATGAATAGGAAAGAACTGAGTGAAGAAGACAGAGGCTTCAGGGAAAGAGAAAAGGAGTTTGATTTATTGCTGAGAGAATGAAGTGGGTATTGGGAGAAAATAAGGTGAAGAAGTAAGCAAGGGCCAGGTATCGGCCACATAAAGGATTGTGGTCATCCTAAGAATGATAAGTCACAGAAGGATTTAACTCACAATCCAACTTGGCTCTCATTCCGCTGGATATAGTGCAGGGAATGGACTGGAAGGGGTCTAGGGTGTGTGAGAACCAACTAAAGGGCTCTTTCAATCATCCAGGTGAGGATTTCTCTTCTGCCTAGAATGTAAAAACTAGGAGCACGACTCCCACCCTCAGAGCAAGTGGGAAAAACAACAGTTTAACTCATGGGAAGCTGTGGTGCAAGGCACACTGCAGGCCCTCCAAGGAGAGGTAGGGCACGTGTCATAGGCTCAGTCCTGGCCAAGTGCACAAAGAGGCATCCCAAAGCAGCTAGGGTTTTAACAGGAGTTGGAGACCAAGTGTGGGGTGGTGAGTGAGATGGAACTCCCTCCAACTTGCAGGCTCTTTTCCATGGGCCTCCACTAGTGGTCCACAAGGAAGATTGGGAGCAAGGCTGGAGGCCAAAGGGAGCCCCCTCTGAGGGGAAAGGGGACAGCAGGTAATCAGTGGTAGCAGTGACAGGAACTAACACTGCCACCTGCCCAGGCCCTTCTCTCATTCTAAGCAAATGCCTTACACTGCTGGAGAGGAGCATGAACACCTCATGGCAGAGCACAGGTGAAGACGACTGGCTGCTGGAGGAAGGATGGACACATAACTCTCTACCCTTGGGGAAGAAGTAGGACACAGTTCTATTCCAAATCCAAGCAGAGTGCCTAGGCAGGTAACAGGGTGGCAAAGTGCTTGACTAGCATGCAAAAGGCCCTGGATTCCCTCCCTAGCACCACAAAACAGAAGAAAAACAATGAAGCAGAGGTCTTCTGTTTGTGGGAAGAGGCAAGAGTTTTCCATCCAAGCCAACCAAGATACGTGAGGCAAGATTTGTCTGTAACGGGGAGAGGGGACAGCTGTCCTGAAAAGTCCCACCCACAAAGCCCAGACACAGGGCTAGACCTAGGAACGATGCTTGAGACAGTCTAGATGCTCAAGCACTCTGGTAGCCCACACCTGTAATAAGCAACAGCCATCTACACTGGGGAGCAGCAATAGAAGGGGAGACACTGTCCTCATTCTCAGGGAAGAATAAAGGTTGGGGATAAAGCAGGATCACTGAAGGAAAAAAGTACACTTCAGCAGCCTCAGCCCCACATTAACACCAAAGGAACAGGGAACTGATGGTGCAGGAAGGTAACCATAGCAAAACAAAACCCAGACAGCTCAACTCCAGTCTAGATTGACTCAAACTCCCCCCAGTAAGGGCAGAAGGAAAGATGTGCTCAAATTCCCATCATAGATTCATCTGCATCTACTATTCTATTTCAAAAAGTATAAAAAATTTTAAAATTTCATATAAAAATTTCAATAACAGTTTTCAGATACACAAGAAAACAAGAAATAAACAATTCATTGTTAAGGGACAAAACACTCAGAAGAATCAAGTGTGAATAAGATCCAGATGTTGCAACTATCAAACAGGAACTTTAAGATACCTATGATTAATATGTCAACTGAGTTAGTGGGAAAGGTAGACAATGTATATATGCAAATGAGGAATGTCTTTTTAGAGACATGAAAACTCTTAGAGCCAAATGGAGTTTCTAGAAATAACCAGCCACAGAAATGAAGAGTTCCTTTGAGAGGCTTGTCATTAGACTCACAGCCAGGGAAGCAGTCAGTGAACTTGACGACAGCCAGCAGAAATTACCCACACAGAGACACAAAAGGGAATAAAAGCTCAGCAAAGACATCATCCAAGAGATGTGGGACAAAATCAAACAGCCTAGTGCATGCAGAGTCAGGACCTCAGAGGAGGAGAGGAAACAGGACAGTAGTCCAGGCAAGAGACTGTCAGAGCTTTGGAACTGCCCCGCTAACTACACTCCACTCTGGACACCAGGCTCTGAGCATTGGTGTTAGGTGATGGGGAAGGAATGAGGGATGCGCTGGGACTAATTTTATTTATATTGGAAGAGCTGTAAGCTGAGGCCAGGTAGACACAGAAGATTGAGAAAGGGGGATGGGGGAGCAAGAGAGAAAGAGAAGAACCTGAGAGCAGAGTTTGGGGAGACCATTTTTAACTGGAGGAAGCTAACAGTGGTGACTAGCTATCACAGTTTGATTCACAGCAGTGAAGGTGAGAATGAAACTGGACCTTTGCCTCACACTGTATACAAAGATCAACTCAGAAAGATTAAAGACTTACACACAAGACCCGAGAAGGAAAACTTCCTGGCAGAATAGAGTCTGGGAAAGCTCCATGACCCTGGCCTGGGCAGTCAATTTTTGGATATGACCCCAAAAGCATAGGAAACAAGCAAAAATTGACAAATCAAAAAGCTTTTCCATAACAAAAGAAACAATCAATAGAAGAGAAGACCTATGGATTAGAAGAAAGTATCAGTAAGTCATATGTCTAATAAGAGGTTAATATCCAAAAAGATGAAAGATGAGAAAGATGATTTTCTCTATTCTAGAAGCAGAATATTTTCAGGATTTCTTTCTTTCTTTATTTATTTATTTATTTTGCGTGTGTGTTTGGGAGGTTTATTTGGAGTGAAAAACAACGGAATGCTATTGAGTTTTTTCTTGGGTTTTGTGTTTAAAATGGCCTGTGGTTAGTTACATGTCATACCCAAACTGATGACCTGTGATTAGTTACTTGAGTTATGCTTTTTACCCTTCCCTTGCACAGATGAGACAAGGTGTTAAAGAAACCTGCTCAGAGTCTCACAGCTGGTGAGACACAGGGTTTTGATAGTAGTAAGTAGACTCTTTAACATTTAAGTTAAACCTTAATGTTTGACTATGGTGCAAGGCTTAATTATTACAAGACAAGCTTTCGTATATATTATTTCATTAAATATTCATAACAATATGGATTATTTGTAATTTTTGTGATATTTTAAGTGTTTTAGTTGGCAAGTAATAGTTATGTATATATATGATATATGAGGTGGTATTTTCAAATATACATTCATTTTGGATCAATTAAGTCAAGCTAATTAGCACATCCATTACTTGACATAATTTTTTATGCTGTGAACATTTAAAATCTGTCTTAGGAATTTTGAAGTGTACATTGCATTGTCATTAGCTATAGTCGTCATACTAATAGGTCTTAAAAACTTACTCCTCCTCTCTAACTGAACCCTAGTACCCTGTGACCAGCATCTCCCCATTCCTCCCCAAATCCCCAGCAACAGGTAGCCACCATTCTACTCTCTACTTTTCATTGGTTCATGGTTTTAGTTTCCACACATTAGTGAGACTGTACACTGTTTGTCTCTCTCTGTCTGGTTTATTTCACTTAACATAATGTCCTCAGGGTTCATTCAGGCTGTCGCAAGTGACAGGACTTCATTCTTTTTAAGGCTGAATATTGTTCCACTGTGTATATATATATTCTTTATTTACTGATGTCAGCTTAGGCCGATTCCACATCTTGGCCCTCATGGATAACACAACAATGAACACAGAGTGCAAAATATCTCCTGATGAACTAATATGATAATTCTATTTCTTTGTTTTCAGGCACCCCTCTCCTCCATATTGGCTGTTCTATTTCACAGCACCATCAACAGTGAACAAGTGTTCTCTTTTCTCCACAGCCTTTCCTGCACTTAATATCTTTTGTCTTTCAGATAATCACCATCCCATCAGGTATCAGATGGCATCTCATTTTGGTTTTGAATTGCATTCCCTGATGATTAGTGATGTTGAGCACCTTTTCCTATAACCTGTTGGCTATTCGCAAAACTTCTTTTGAGAAATGTCTATTCAGGTCCTTTGCCTATTTTTAAATTGGATTGTTTTCTTGCTATTGGTTCTTTGAGTTCCTCATGTATTTTGGAAATTAACCTCTTATTAGATGTATGATTTATGGATACTTTCTTCTAATCCATAGGTCTTCTCTTCTATTGATTGTTTCTTTTGTTATGGAAAAGCTTTTTGATTTGTCAGTTTTTGCTTGTTTCCTATGCTTTTGGGGTCATATCCAAAAATTGACTGCATAGGCCAGGGTCATGGAGCTTTCCCAGACTCTCTTCTGCCAGGAAGTTTTCCTTCTCGGGTCTTGTGTGTAAGTCTTTAATCTTTCTGAGTTGATCTTTGTATACAGTATGAGGCAAAGGTCCAGTTTCATTCTTTTGCATGTGGCTATCCAGTTTTGCTAACACCATTTATTAAGGAGAGAAGAGAGTATCCTTTCCTCATTCTATATTTTGGCATTTTTGTTGATAACCTAAGTACACATTTATTTTGAGCATTTTGATTTTGTCCCTTGGTTGAAGAGTCCATTTTTGTGCCAATACCATGAAGACTTATTACTGTAGTTTTTTTAAAACGTCAAGTTCCTTTTCCTTTCTTTTTATATGAGATAGGCATTTCTTTGATTCTGACTGTGTTCAGCTTAGTCTTATGAGAATTACATTTGGGTTAAGATGCTTGGGATAGAAATGGAGAGATGGATAGGCTTAGGATATCTAGGAGGTGAACTATGAACTATACAGTAGATTGAGGTAGGTAGTGGGGAGATGTGTGAAAATGGAAAGGCCTATCTCACTTCTCAAGGTGCTGCACATCTGTTTCACTTTTTGTAGCTATCTGTGTAAATGTCCAGTAGCAAGCACAGTCCATGGTGGCCCAATGCCTGTTCCAGGCTTAGTGGATGAAAAACCAGTAACATAGGCCCAAACATATGCTTTCAAGGAACTTAAACCAAGAGAAAAAGGACCAGGCAAAATAGAAGAAATGCATGACAGTAGATAAGGATGACTAAGGTCCCATGCTGGTCCCACAACGATAGCTCTGGGCATGGGAGACCAGGAAGGGTCATTTGTAGGCTTAGGTTATCGGGGGAAGATTGACAGAGCCTTAGGATTTCAGTCCTATCTATCAGAAGACTCAAGCATCAATCCAGACATCCCATGAGACAAGGAAAGAGGGAGATGTCATGAAGGTAAGGGAGTTTTGGAACAAATTCACAATAAAACAAGCTTAGCAAACTACTGCTCCCCCACTGTCTACCCCACACTTAATAATAAGTAGTGATCCATTCCTGCTGATCCTGTTAAGATGATGAGAATGCTTTGGCATTTGTTCAATAAATATTCATTATATGATAAAACATACATCAACGTATAAATGTATTTATATATAGTATATATAAAACATGTTGTGTATATATATTTGTGTATCTTTATAGATATAATTTTTGTGCTCAGTCTCCATTCTAAGCCAGTACAAATATTATGAATGGTCCCAAAGTAAATGGAATCCAACTCTTTGAGTATTACCTTTCCATATACACACCCTCTGAGAACTGCTGATGTGTATTTTTCTGTAAACATTCATACACAAAGTTGTCTCAGTTACTTACCTGTAATTGCTAATAAGCTGAACATCTGCCAACAATCTGGGAAGACTTTGTTGTAAAAGTTCTTTGTCATTAATAAAATTCTTGGGGGTGCCTCCAAACTCTATAAGGAAAGAACTAATTTGTTCTTCTGACAACGTATCAGGTTTGGGAATTTGAGGCCGGGCCTTTGAAAACAAACAAATACAGGATGACATGGTATAAAACACACTTGCTCATAAACTGAAAACTTTCTATCTGAAGTCAAGTCCCTAAATCAAGGTTGGGAAATGGAACTCTTCATCTAAAGGCTTCAGGAGAGAATTCTTTCTCTATGAAAGTAGGGAAAGGAAACTTCCTCAGCAAATACAGTCTCATAGTGCCACCAAAATGGCATTTTGGACTCAGAATCCCAGACCAGACAGTGAATTTCTGAGAACAGGATGGGGATCAAAGGGAGAAGTGGAAGAGTAGTAGGAACCACAGTTAGGTTTAAAAGTCACAGAAGTTTGACATCATTGTCCCCTTTCAATTTTCAAGGATTCTTTACTGGCTTTGATTGATCACTTTTCTGAAAATTGATTAAGTTCCCAACTACCCAAATGAGAGAAAAAGCACTGATGCTCAGTATGAGCTCAGAGGCAGAAGCAGTGCAGGTGATTATCAGGGCACTGATGAAGTGCACATCAGAGAAATGAAGAGAGAATGACATTGAAATGACATTGAAAGAGATCTGAAGAATTTTCAATAGCAAATTGTATCCCTGACATCATTCCCTTGTCAGACCAAAGTTTGCCAGAAACTTTGGTTTACCTGAATTTTTTATTCTCCCATTTCCCTTCCCTCCCATTCCCCCTTCCCTCCTCTTTCCAAAGAAAATGAAATTACTTACATGGGGGGCAGTCATACTTGACATAAACAAGTGCACTGGCTCCAGCTTGTATTTTTCTTTTAGGTGCAGGGAAGTCACAAAAGCAATGTAGGATCCCAAACTAACTTGTGTAAAGACAAACATGATAGCTGTTCAGCAAGACTCGTGATGGTACAAGTTATCACAAACACAGCAGTGATCATGAAAGAATCAAAAGTATAAGTTAACTGATTAATAACTTTTATAAAGGTTTATTTTCAATGATTAGTGTCAACATAAAGAGTATTTCAAACACACTAGTACTGATGTCCTCAGTGCCACAGTTTGGATCTGGAATGTCCCCAAAGGTTATGTGTTAAAAGTTTGGTCCCCATCATGGTATTATTGGGAAGAAACCTAAGAGGTGGGGCCTAGTGGGATGTCTTTTGGTTATTGAGGAACTGCCTCTGAAGTAGATTGTGGAATCCCAACCCTTCTTTTTCCTCTCTTTACTTTCCTAGTGAGGAGGTCAGTGGTTTTGCTCTGCCACATATTTCTGACATAGACCCAAAGTAGCAGGACCAAAAAATCATGGATTGAAACCTTCAAAACTATGAGCCAAGTACACTTTCTCTCCCTTTAAGTTGATTAGCTCAGGTATTTACTTATAGTAATGGAAAGCCGACTAATACACATAGGCTTGAAATTCATTTAAATTTCCTTTTCTGTCTTAAAGATGTGTATCACCAGGTCTTTAACAGTTTATATCAGCAATTCTTAAAGAATGATTTAGGGACCCCTAGCAACTTCTGAGACAGGTGGCCAAGCAGGTCAAAACTATTTTAAGGATAACACTACAATGTTATTTGCCTTTTTTACATACATGAGTACCCAGTGGACTTTTCCAGAGGTTACATGACATGGGATATTGCAAGGATGTAAATGCAGAGAGATTAGAGTCCAGCTGTCTCCTATTATGCCAGCAGGTAAAGAGATTTGCAAATGTGTAAAGCAGTTCTGTTCTTCTCATTGCAATTTTTTGGGTAAAATATAGTCTTTCATAAAAATATATTGTTTATGTCAACAACATATGTGGGCTATTAATGTTATGATTTTGTTTTGGAGGTCTTTTAGGGGGGTGGCAGGGATTGAACCCAGGGGCACTTAACCTCTGAGCTACATCCCCAGTCCTTTTTATTTTTTATTTTGACACAGGATCTCACTAAATTACTTGGGGCCTTGCTAAATTGCTGAGACTGGCCTTGAACTCAGCCTTCTGAATCACTGGGATTACAGGTGTGTACCACCATGCCCACTTGTTAGTGTTATTTTTAGATAAGTTATTAATTAAAAATATTTTAAATTTTTTAGTTGTATTTTCTCACATGGTAACTGTCAACTGATATATCACATGTAAACAAAACATATTTAAAGTCCTCAATGCATCCTAAAAGCATAAAAGGAAACTAGGACCAAAATGTTTGTGAACTATTATAGCTATGTAGATATATTTTGTAGAAAAATATCCCAAGAGATTATTCACTTGCAAATTGCATATTTACAGATCTTATAAAAGAAAGGGAAACCCAGCCCCATATCCATAACTGGAATGTGAAGTGCAGATAACTTGGAAATACATATCAAGAGTGTTCACAAAGAGCATCTTATTCAACCTAAATATTGAGTATTTATCCTAAAAAGGTGATATCAGATTTATACCAAGTTTTCTATAAAAATGTTCTTTGAAGTTCTGCTCTTTGAAGTTCTACAGAAAAAGAAGTAACTCATACCCACAAATAATAATTTTAAAATGAGGAAACAATATATACTTACAGGCTGTGAAACATGTTCACAGAAGCATTTAAGTGATAAGTTCAGGTAAAGATACAAAATAGGACTCCACGTAAAATGTAGAATTACATTATCCCATCAATGTACACTTACTAAGAAACCACATCAAAACTTTAAAGCATTGTTATCTGGCGGTAGGATGATGGGTAATTTTTATTTTTCAATTTTTGCTTTGCCATACTTATAAAAAAGACTATATAGCAGTCAAAGTTGATTGAGTCCTTTCACAAACCACATTATTTATGATCACTATTCATTTAATCCTTACAAGGAGGAACTATCATTATTCCAACTTTATAGAGGAGGAAAGAAATTCAGAGGCCTAAGGAACTTGCCCAAGGTCACAAAGCTACTAAAATGTAGCCAGAACCCCAGGATCTATAACCTAACCTCAGAATTATACAACCTAACTCCACTAACATACTTTTTACATAATTGATATTCTAAAAATAAATGGAATATAAGTTGCTGCTAGAGTTCTGATTTTATGCCTCCAAAGAAAAAGGTATAATTACTATACAAACTGGAAAGTTGTGAGAGTTGTGACTGGTCACCATTACCCTACATGTTCTTCAGCCAGTACAAAAGATATGCATTTTACAAGACAGAAAAAGCAACATTAACCATGGACTGGTGAAGAAATTCCCCCAGATGCCTTTTAGAACATTTAAATACCTATGGCCAAAAAATGCAAATGGTTTATCCTGGATGGTTGGCAGCAGAGCATGAGCAATTTCCTCAGCTACCTGGTTGATGTCATTTGCAAAAGGTTCTTCCAGTCGACTTTCTCTTCCAGCAAGTCTTAAAGAGAGCACTGGAGATTGGGAAACACAAGTAAGTACATGCGATAATGAATGAGGTACTGTGATGTTTAAAGGGTCTTATAGTTACACAATGTGAGCACCTCCAAAGAAGCAAATCATGACCAAGCCCAGTGAGTTAAAGGTTTAGAAATTGCTGATAAGAAGAATAACATAAAATACAAAAGATTACATCTCTGAAAGATACCTTCTAATTTCAAAATACCTAGAAATGATAGATATAGATAAATAAATAGATGATAGATAGATGAAAGATGTGATTAGATGCATAATGTAACAGTAAAGGGAGAACCTAGAAGAAGAATAAAATAAGAGGGAATTGAAATTTTCAGAGGTGAGCATTACCAATGAAATGGCTATTCTGAGAGCCATTACCTCTATCAGAAAAATAAAACACCAGTTTTCAACATGATCAAAAAAGTTAGGAGACAAGACATTGAAATGCTTAAAATTTGAAAGTCAGAACTGAGTCCTCTACATAAAATCAGGAAACTCTAAACTCTAAACCCTCCCTGAAAAAGTAGTGAGGGAAAATATATATATCTTCCTAATGGCAAAGGAGAAAGCAGAAGTTGTGGTTTTGACTCTGGATGTGGGATGCTTGGGGGTTCTGCTCTTAGACTTTTTTAACCAAAGCCTTACATTTATGCAAATTTGAAGTTAGTTTATATTACCTTAATAGTATGAAGAAAATGAAGTCGAAAAAATAACTCTTAAGTGAACCTGTGTTAGTAGCATCAAAGTAGCACCTTGTGTTAGAAGCACCCCGTATTGCCATTAAAGTCATTGACAAGTATCTCCTCTTGAATACACACATAGCATAAGTCTTTCCAGAGTCAAGAATCAAGCTGATTCCAAATAGCAGCATGCCAGAGAATGTCTAACACACTTAAAAAGGAGTACAACAAAATCTAGCAATCAATAATATAAAAATCACAATGTCTAGGATCTAATCAGAATTCACCAGACATGCCAAAAAAGTGGGAACGCATGACTCATGACCTATTTCAAGGGGTGGAGGGTGGAAACATGAGAAACAGACAAGAAATAACAAATGATGGAGTTAGAACCTTAAAACAGCTAGTATGATTATGCACCGTAATATAAACAAAAACATGAATGTGATGAAAAGGAAGATTTTTAAAGACCCAAGTGGAACTTCTAGGGATATGAAATACAATCTCTGAAATTAAGCATGCTCATACATGCACCAGATGTGATTAACAGCAGATAAGACATGAAGAAGAAATAATAGTAAAGTTGGAGCATTTAGAAAATGAAACTATCCAAAATTAAGCATACAGGACATAGAACCAAAGGGCAAAAATAGATGAGTGTTGTGTGGATACAATATAAGTCAATTCAACATACATATAGTTCAAGTCCCAGAAGGACAGTAGAGAGAAAGAAAATAGGCATTTGAAGAAATAATGGCTGGATATTTCCAAATTTGATAAAAATTGTAAAGTCACACATCCAAGAAACCCAAACAGAATAAATAGTGAAAACCACATCAAGGTAGGTCCTAATCAAATTGCTAAAAACATAATAAAAAAATATTAAGCATCTAAAGAAGAGAGACATAGAGATGCAAATGTAAGAATGACAGTAGATTTCATGTGAGAAAGTGCAAGCCAGGAGACAGTATGTCAAGCTGGAATTCTATAACTTGTGACTATGTATTTCAAAAGTGAAAATTAGAGACATTTTAAACACACAAAACCCAAAAGGATTCAATGCAGCAGACTTGCACTTAAATAAATATTAAAGGAACATCTTCAGGCAGAAGAAAAATGTCAGATGGAAATTTTGGATCTACTTGAACAAAGAAAAACATATAGATAAATACAAAAGATTTTTTTCTGATTTTAAAAATCACTGTAAAAGACAACTGACTCTACAAAAATAATATGTATTATGAAAGTGGCAAAAGTTCAAGATGGGGAATGAGTAACAATACTCTTTTGACTCTTGTAACATTTCATCAGAAATGAAGTGGTATAATTAAACTTGGATGTAGACTGTGATAAATTAAATAAGCATGTTGGAGATCCTAAACAAACACCTAAGAAATAAAGCAATGATTTATAGCTAATCACCCAGTGGTGAAGGTATATGAAAGACTTTAAAGAAAAAAACTAATTCAAAAGAAAAGATGAAAGAAAAAAAACATATGGGACAAATTGCAAAACAAACTGCAAGATGGTAGACTTAAATCTAACCATATTAATAATTATAATGATGTGAAAGATTCAGTCCAATTAAAAGGCAGAGATAATTAGAGTGACTTGAACACAGAAAATATGCTGTCAACAAGGGACACATTTTAAGTATAAATCACAGAGAAAAGATAAAAGAATGGAGAAAGATAAATCATTCAAACAATTGTTGAAAAAAATGGGAATAACCGTAATTATTGTCAGACAAATGGACTTCAAAATAAGCCACAGTGATACACAACTGTTGTCCCAATGACTTAGGAGGCTGAGGCAGGAGGATTGAAAGTCAGACGTCAGCCTGGGCAACTTAGGGAGACCCTGTCTCAAAAACAAAAACAAAACAAAACAAAACAATTTTATATATATATATATATATATATATATATATATATATATATAAACATATATAAATATATAAACATATATAAATATATATAAACATAAATATAAATAAATATATTAACATATAAATATATAAACATAAATATATATATAAATATACATATTTATACATATATATATATTTAAAGGACTGGGTGTCAACTGATAAATGGATTAAGCAAATGTGGTATATATACACCATGGAGTTTTACTCAGCCATAAAGAAGAATGAAATCATGGCATTTGCCAGTAAATTAAAGGAACTGCTACCTGAGGTAGCATCATGTTACCTGAGGGAAACCAGATTCAGAAAATCAAGATCGAATATTCTCTCTCATGCGGAAGCTAGAGTTGGATATCATAAAGACAGAGGAAAGGTCACCAGAAGAGAAGGATTGAGGGGGAGGGAGGATGGACAGGTAGGGGGAAGAAATGCAGAATGAATATAACAAAATTACACGAGGTGCCGTATAAATATACCACAGCGAATTCCACTTTTATGATTATCTATAAAGCCCCAATTAATATATAAATGAGTGGAAGTTAGACACCAGTAGAGAAGGTGAAGGGGAGAAGGGCAATGGGGATTGAAATGGAGTACATTAAATTCCATGCATGTAGAATTATGTCAAAATGAACTCAACTTATAGGTACAATTATAATGCACCAAGAAAAGAAAAAAACGGTGGCATGGGGATGTAACTCAGTGGAGGAGCCCTGCATGAGGCCCTAGGTTCAATCCCAGTAACACACACATACACGAAAAAAGAAAGAGAAAAAAACCTAAATTTAAATGCACATAACAGAGCTTCAAAATACATAAGGCAATGCAGGACACAGGGCTCTGGCGGCCAGAATGGGGAACAAGGTGAAGCGGAGCCTTCACCAGCCGCCAGGACGCGGTGGCCCGGAGCGGGAGAAGAGGCCCAGCCCACGGAGCAGGGGCAGCAGGGTCCCCGCCTCCCGGGCTGAGAAGCTGCCTGAGCTCTTAAATTGATTTCCACTGATTGATCTTTTTTTTTTTTTTTTTTTTTTTTTTTTTTTTTACTTATTGATTCATTGAACACAAATGGAGTACAGCTATTGTTTCACTGGTTGTACACAAAGTAGAGTCACACCATCTCTGCATTCATGCATGTACACAGGGCAATGGTATCTGTCACACATTCTGTTATTAATTTTACCCCCCACCCGCCCCCACCCCTCCCTTCCCTCTATGCTAGCTATCTTTCCTCCATTCTTGCCATCTTTCCCCCCCACATTATGCATCATCATTCATTTATCAGAGAGACCATTTGGCTTTTGGATTTTTGGGATTGGCTGATCTCACTTAGCATAACAGTTTCCAACATCATCCATTTACCTACAAATACCATAATTTTATTCTTCTTTATGGCTGAGTAATATTCCATTGTGTATATATACCACAGTTTCTTTATCCATTCATCTACTGAAGGGCATCTAGGTTGATTCCATAATCTAGCTATTGTGAATTGAGCAGCTATGAACATTGATGTGGCTGCATCACTGTAGCAATCTGATTTTAAGTCCTTTGGGTATAGGCCAAGGAGTGGGATAGCTGGGTCAAATGGTGGATCCATTCCAAGTTTTCTAAGGAATCTCCACACTGCTTTCCAGAGTGGCTGCACCAACTTGCACTCCCACCAGCAATGTATGAGTGTACCCTTTTCCCCACATCCTCGCCAACACCTGTTGTTGCCTGTGTTCTTGATAAAAGACATTCTAATTGGGGTAAGATGAAATCTTAAGGTGGTTTTGATTTGCATTTCTCTTATAACGAGTGATGTTGAACATTTTTTCATAAATCTGTTGATTGCTTGTAGATCTTCCTCTGTAAAGTGTCTGTTCATTTCCTTGGCCCATTTATTGATTGGGTTATTGGTGTTCGTGGTGTAAAGATTTTTGAGTACTTGGTAGATTCTGGAGATTAGTGCTCTGTCCGAAGTGTGTGTGGCAAAGATTTTCTCCCACTCTGAAGGCTCTCTCTTCACATTGCTGATTGTTTCCTTTGCTGAGAAGAAGCTTTTTAGTTTCACTCTATCCCAATCATTGATTCGTGCTTTTATTTCTTGTGCTTTTGGAGTCATGTTAAGGAAATCTGGTCCTAGGCCAACATGGTGAAGATTTGGACCTATTTTCTCTTCTATTAGGTGCAGAGTCTCTGGTCTGATTTCTAGGTCCTTGATCCACTTTGAGTTGAGTTTTGTACAGGGTGAGAGATATGGGTTTAGTTTCATTTTGCTGCGTATGGATTTCCAGTTTTCCCAGCACCATTTGTTGAAGAGGCTGTCTTTTCTCCATTGCATGTTTTTGCCTCCTTTGTCAAGTATGAGATACCTGTACTTATTTGGGTTTGTCTCTGTGTCCTCTATTCTGTACCATTGATCTACCTGCCTATTTTGGTACCAATACCATGCTGGTTTTGTCACTATTGCTCTGTAGTATAGTTGGAGGTCTGGTATTGTGAAACCCCCTGCTTCGCTCTTCTTGCTAAGGATTGCTTTAGCAATTCTGGGTCTCTTATTCCTCCAAATGAATTTCATGATTGCTTGCTCTATTTCTATAAGGTCCATCATTGGGATTTTAATTGGAATTGCATTGAATTTGTATAGCATTTTTGGAAGTATGGCCATTTTGACAATATTAATTCTGCCTATCCAAGAACATGGGAGATCTTTCCATCTTCTCAGATGCTCTTTAACTTCTTTCTTTAGTGTTCTGTAGTTCTCAGTGTAGAGGTCTTTCACATCTTTTGTTAGATTGATTCCCAAGTATCAATAAATGGGCCAGGGAAATGAACAGACACTTTACAGAGGAAGATCTACAAGCAATCAACAGATTTATGAAAAAATGTTCAACATCACTCATTATAAGAGAAATGCGAGAGATCCAAGATGGCGGATTAGAGGAAGGCTGCATTCCTACTTGCTCCGTGGATTCCTACTTGCTCGGGATTCAAACAGCAGGAATATGACTCTCAACGAGATTTAATATTCAAAGCACATATAAGGGGTCCCCAGGTGCAGCTCCAGAACCAACTCAGCCGGGCTGGGCTCGGCCCGCCGCGGGAAGCGAGCGACGATCCGGGAGCCGGACAGCTACAATCCGATCCGGGAGCGCCTGAACCTGCAGCTGCTTCGGAGCCACCGACCTGGATCTGCGACAGCCAAGTGAGTGCGGGTCCCCAGTAGCGCTTCGGAGTCACTGGCCGGGGCTCCAGCACCAGCCAGCGGCCTCCCAGGCAGAGACCGAGCATCTCAGGCTACCTGGGCATTCAGAGGCGTCCGGGAAACTCTGAGATCGCGGACTCTGGTGGGGAGATGGAACTACCCCACGCCATTTTGGCGGCTTAACTGGCGGAGAAGGCTCATTACCAGCTTCCTAGGGCCTTCGGCTGCGTCAGGGGAGCTTCAACCGGGAAACTCTGGGAACGCAGTCTCTGGCGGGAAGTGGGAACTATTCTGTGCCGCTCCCCCCAGCTTACCTGGCAGAGAGCGCCCATCTTGGGCTTCCCAGGCCCTCAAGCCGCACCTGGAGAGGTGGGCCCGGAGCCCCTTGAATCACTGACTCCGGCAGGGGAGGTGGAACTGCTCTGAGTTTGGCGGATTCCCTGGCAGTGGGGGTCCATTTCCAGCTTCCTGGGGACGCCAGCGGCTTCAGGGGGAGCTCCAGCCAGGAAACTCTGAGAACGCAGTCTCTGGCAGGGAGTGGAAACTACTCTGCGCCACTCCCCCAGCTTCCCTGGGGCCGCCAGCAGTGTCAGCAGTGTCTGAAGTGATCGGGCAGGGAGCTTTGGGCCTTTGGCAATAGCTTACAGTGTCCCCAGGAGAGAGCAACCACCTGCCACTGCCTGAACCCCCAGCGAGGAGTTCAGGTCAGCCTGGGCTCTCAAGCCCAGTGTCTCCATCACTGAGCACAGTTCTGTGACACCACCCCAACTTGAACTAGTGCCCAGGCCCACACCCAGGCCCGGAGTCTACCACCTAGCTGTATCTAATCGTCTATCAACACTAGGCTGCCTCTGCCCAGAAGCATTGATCATTCCCAACCTGGAGGTAGTGGGACAGCACCTTTCTTGGGTCACCGCTTGATCAAACACCCCTCAAACAACAGAGGGGAAGATACACGAACACCATGAGAAAACACGGGAAGAAAGTGTCCCAATTAAACCTAGATGACATTTCAAGAGAACCCAAAGACAGCATGGTAGAAGGAATGACAGAAATGGAGTTCAGAATGTTCATAATTAAAGTGATCCGAGAAGAGAATGATGTGACGAGAGAGCAGATTCAGGCTATGAATAATCAGTTAATAGAGCAATTGCAGGAAGCAAAAAATTACTTCAATAAAGAGATAGAAATTCTGAGGAAAAAACAAACAGAAATCCTTGAAGGAAACAAGGAAATGAAGGAAACAATAAACCAAGTTAAAAACTCAATAGAAAGCATAATTAACAGAATAGATCACCTGGAAGACAGAACCTCAGACAATGAAGACAAAATATTTAATCTTGAAAACAAAGTTGAACAAACAGAGAAGATGGTTAGGAATCATGAACGAACCCTCCAAGAAATATGGGACATCATGAAAAGACCAAATTTAAGAGTAATCGGGATTGAGGAAGGCGCAGAGATACAAACCAAGGGTATGAATAACCTATTCAAGGAAATATTATCAGAAAATTTCCCTAATATGATGAATGAGATGGAAAATCAATTACAAGAAGCTTACCGGACACCAAATGCACAGAATTACAACAGATCCACACCAAGGCACATTATAATGAAAATGCCTAACATACAAAACAAAGATAGAATTTTAAAGGCGGCGAGAGAAAAGAATCAGATTACCTACAGGGGGAAACCAATACGTATATCAGCAGATTTATCAGCCCAGACCCTAAAAGCAAGAAGGGCCTGGAACAACATATTTCAAGCTCTGAAAGAAAACGGATGCCAACCAAGAATCTTATATCCAGCAAAACTTACCTTCAGATTTGATGATGAAATAAAATCCTTCCATGATAAACAAAAGCTTAAAGAATTCACAAAGAGAAAGCCTGCCCTACAGAACATTCTCAACAAAATATTCGAAGAGGAAGAAACGAAAAATAACAATCTCAGTCATCATGGGGAGGAACTACCCTAAAGAAAGAGTCCATCAAAGGAGAAACAAAGTTAAGCTAAAAACCCTAAAAAAGCTAAAATGACAGGAAATACAAGTCATATCTCAATAATAACCCTGAATGTAAATGGCCTAAACTCATCAATCAAAAGACATAGACTGGCAGACTGGATTAAAAACAAAGACCCAACAATATGCTGCCTTCAAGAGACTCATCTCATAGAAAAACATGCCCACAGACTGAAGGTGAAAGGTTGGGAAAAAGCATACCATGCACACGGACTGAGTAAAAAAGCTGGGGTTTCCATCCTCATTTCAGACAAAGCAGACTTCAAACCAAAGATAGTCAGAAGGGATAAAGAAGGACATTTCATATTGCTTAAAGGTAGCATAAATCAACAGGACATAACAATCATAAATATTTATGCACCAAACAATGG
>JAJEJO010004665.1:0-26281 GCA_020662805.1 Glaucomys volans
GGGGGGGGGGTACTGGGGATTGAACCCAGGGGCACTCCAGCACTGAGCCATATCCCCAGCCCTATTTTGTATTTTATTTAGAGACAGGGTCTCACTGAGTTGCTATGGGCCTCGTTAAGTTGCTGAGGTTGGCTTTGAACTCATGATCCTCCTGCCTCAACCTCCCAAGTCCTGGGATTACAGGCGTGCACCACCACGCCCGCTCCGAAACCGCACTTCTTGTCACATATATTTGCTTACTGACATTTTCAGCCAGTAAAAATTTTAGAAACATATTTAGAAACTTTTGAAAATGTTTTATCATCTCATAGAGGAAAATAATTTATTATCTATCTAAATTCATTTTTTAAAACATTACTTTTCATTTTTGGTTTTCTGTGAAACAGAATTTTAGTGGGAAAAGAATATTTCAAAATTACTTAAAACCTGAGACAGTTTTAATAAACAATGAATTTTCAATGAGTCCAAAATTTAATGTACAGGTATCATGTGTGAATCATAGTTTGAATCACAGAGATGATCTAAAAAGAGTAAAAACCTAACAACAGATTTCAAAATATTCCATAAACAATCACATCTCTTTTTAAAATGTCTAGCTAAAGTTGTACATTCATGTAATTCCAGCAACTTGGGAGGCTCTAAGTTCAAGATCAGTCTCAGCAACTTAGTAAGATCCTGTCCCAAAATAAAAAGCACTTGGGATAGTTCATGGTAAAGCACTCTTAGGTTCAATCTTTAGTACAAAAAAAGTCAAATCATTTTGTTGGGTGATTTCACAGTTCTTTTGATCTCAAAAAGTTTAATGTCTTAAAAAGATGGTCCATGGACTCACTTCAGAATCACTTAGAATGTTAGTTTTATACGGGAACCTACTAACAAGAATCCATGAGGTTGGGGCCCAATAATATTTTTTTTTTTTAAGTTTCTCCAAGTAGTCTTTTTTTAAAAAAATTTTTAGTTGTAGATAGAAACATACCTTTATTTTATTTATTTTTATGTGGTGCTGACGATCAAACCCAGTGCCTCACACATGCTACGCAAGCACTCTTACCACTGAACCACAACCTCAGCCCCAAGAAGTTTCTAATGCACAATGAAGTTTTGGAAATAATTACAGGTTGAGCATTCCTAATTCAAAAATCCACAATGCTCCAAAATTTGAAACTTTTTGAACATAACATTGGCACTTGAAGAGTTTGACTTCAGAGCATCTTGGACCTATGAAAATATTCCAAACTTTGAAAAATTCAGAAATCTGAAAAACTTCTGGTTCTAAGCATTTTGGATAACAATATTTAACCTGTACTATCTAACAGATTGCTAATATAAATTATCCTAAGTTTTTCTGATTCTAGTGAATTTTTACTGTCTCCATCAGACAGAAAAAGCTGTTCCTGCTTTAAGTTCCCAAAAGAGTTATTATACTTTATGACACTTATGTTGAATCACAATTTATCTGCTCAGTAGACTATGCTCTTCATGGGAATCAAGCTTTTAGGTTTTTGTATGCCTAATCTAACAATATCTGATAAACAGCAAGACCTCAAAAAGAGAATATGTCTTCCACTTCTGCTCCAAGTGGAAAACCTTATTATAATCAAGTCCAAATAATACAAAATTAGCACCAAAATAATCTGTCTAAATGGGGAGGAGAATGGAATTTTTTAAATTCTGGGAATACCTATGAAGCCTCAACTTTCCTAAATAAATATTTCAGTCTCAGATGTGTGTTTAAAAATAGAACAATTTTTATATGGGATTTTTTGAAAAGTAGAAAATCTGAAGATGCCTGACAGAATTTTATACTCTTCATCCTCAGACTGTTTCCAGGCCAACACTTAGCAGAAACTATTGACAAACCAGAACCTTAGAGGGCTCATTTGTTTATCCTTACTCTCATACTATAGGAGTAATTCGTTAACTCAGGAAATAATATTGCTTAGAAAGATATTCTTGGGTACTGATTTTTCTCTAAATTCATAATATAACATTTAAAATTTAGATAAACAAAAATAGTATGCTGAGTTATTTATAGTAAGTTAACATTTAATATTGCTTAAAATTGAAAGCAGAACTTAACCTGCATGCCTATGCATATTTAGACAAAAAAAAAATCAAACCAATATGTTCCAAATATGATTTTAAATAGAGAATTTTGGCATCCTGTAATTATTTAGAATTATATATTTTATTTACATATAAGACTTTAAAGCTAGGAATACCCATCCCTCAATGATACTTCCTCTGTGAAGTCTGCCCCAAATTTCTAGATCAAATTAATAGTTACCTCCTCCATTCATATCTTTTGGGCATACACCAATGTTACTGGTCATATGAGATATTTATCTATCTGAATTGCTCACAAAACTATATAAGCCAGTAAGGAGTAACTGTCATATTCTTTGTATCTCCACTGTCCTCAAACTATCAGGCACTTAGCAGATGTTTGGGGATACTAAAGTGCCTAGATTTACACACCAGAATATGGGAGAGACAGGAGCTCAGTAAGAGGGGACTCTAGGGATCTGCATGGGGGTACCCTCACATCTCTGGGTGAACATTAATTTGTGAATTTATGGTAAAATTCCATGAGACTGGAGAAACAATTACAGGAAAGAAGCCAACCAACTGGGCACAGAGGCACACACCTGTAATCCCAGCAACTCAGAGGCTGAAGATCTCAACTTCAAAGCCAGCCTCAGCGAAAATGAGGTGCTAAGCAACTCAGTGAGACCCTGTGTCTAAATAAAATACAAAATAGGCTTGGGGATGTGGCTCAATGGTCGAGTGCCCCTGAGTTCAATCCCTGGTACAAAAAAAATAAAAAATAAAAAGGAGTAAGCCAATTTCTTAAACTCACACAGGGTTAAGAATACCTTAGGGCTGAGGCTATAGCTCAGTGGCAGAAGCTTGCCTAGCATGTGTGAGGCACTGAGTTCGATCCTCAGCACCACATAAAAATAAATTAAAGGCATTCTGTCCATATTACAACTACAAAAAAAATTTTTTTTTAAAAAGAGTACTTCATGTTTCCACCAGCCACAGTAGAGAAAATTCATAAAACACAGGATAACAGAGTACTCAAAAAGGCAGCACCATGGTAATAAGGCTAAATTAAACTAGAGATTGCTTTAGATGAGCCATAACAGAATTTAAAAGGAAGCATAAAAAGGGTCAAATTGATTACAAGTAACTTACAACTTGTACCCAGAACAAAATTCTACATTCTTTAAAGCAATGCCATACCAGGTTGGGTGTGATGGCACACACCTGTAATCCTAGCGATTTGGGAGGATGAGGAAGGAGGATCATAAGTTCAAAGCCAGCCTCAGCAACATCACAAGGCCCTAAGTAAGTTAGCGAGACCCTGTGTCAAAACTGAAAATAAAATGGGCTGGGGATGTGGCTTAGTGGTTAAGCACACCAGGGTTCAATCCCTGGTACCAAAAAACAAAGAATGATTAAAGGAATACAGCACCAAAAAACAAAATATACACTGCTTGGCATACAATTAAAAAAAAAAAAAAAAAAAAAAAACTTCGAGGATGCAAATAAGCAGGAAAAATGACCTATAACCAGAAGAAAGTTCAATCAATAAAAAAAAAATTCAGAAATGACAGACTAGCCAGTAGGAAGTTAAAGAGTTATGATATAAAATCCATATGTCCAAAAAGCAGAGGAAAACATAAGTATGATAAGTAGAAAAGGACATTTAAGCAAGGATATTTCATCTAAAGCTGAAATGTATGACATTAAAATACCTTGGATGAATTAAGAACAGTACAGACACAACAGGAGGAAAAAGGGCCACTGGATCTGGAAACAGCAATCAAAATTATCCAAGACAGAAAGGAAAAAGACTAAAAGTAAAAACTGAAAGGTATGTCCCATGAGAAAACATCAATTAGCATAACACGGATACTGAGTCCCACAAAAAGACTGAAGTAGGTGGAGTGGAAGAAAATTCCTGAATTAATGGCCAAAGTATCTGATAAGAACCATAAACCTAGAGATCAATGAATACATGCACACTTTAGTGTGAGCTCATTTTCTCTCTAGACGTGTGTGTATAAACATAAAAATGGGTATAAATGTGTATGTATGTTTATGCACACATATGTAATTCCTAGTACAATCCATTGAAAGGTTTAGAGAGTAGTTTCTTAATACCACCCTCTACTAAAACAATGGGGGTTCTTTTGAGAAATGTCCGATTCTAGGACTGAAGACAGGGAAGAACAAGATAAGTCTGGAATATTATACTGTGCCAGAAATTAAGAATATGTTAAAGAATAAAAGAAATATATAGGAAGCTAGACTAAAGGTGGCACAACTAGACAAATTTGGAGGGTTTTTGTTTCTATTTTTTGCAGTACTTGAAATTGAACTCAGTGGCACTCTACCATCATATACCCCCAGCCTTTTTTATTATTTCGAGCTAGGGTCTAACTTGTCCAGGCTGGCCTCAAACTTGGAATTCTCTTGCCCCAACCTAGCTAGGATTATAGACAAGAAACACCACACCCAGAAAATTCAGACCATCTGAACATTGAAAATAAGTAACAGTAATTTGGAAAAAAAAAAAAAAAGAAAAAGTCCACTGTTCCACATTGATCAAAATAAATGAAAAAAAAAAATGAAGAGAAAGGGAGAAGAGAAAGTCATTCCTTACAGTAGTATGCAAATTAATAAATGTAGAAGGAATGATAAAAAAAATTTTTAAATCACCATTTGGCAAAAAACACAGAATTAGTTTAAAGCAAGAAACATCAACAGGATATTAAATATAGAAAAGAGAACACTAATAGTCTCCAAAGAGGCAAATATCAATAAAACAACAAATACGAGGCAGAAAGGATACAGAGACAGCATATGGTAGCCATGCAGTAAGTGTGAAAGCACAGATTTACAAAACAGAAAACATAGTAGACAGGCGGGGCAATGGAGTCAAATGAAAATATTCTTACTTTTGCTGTTTTAAATATGGAATGATTTGTATATCTGAACAAAGTAGTTCATTAAGGTAGATGCTAGAGAAAGAAAATACAGAAGCCACGTTCCAGCAAAGAGAAGGAAGAGTGAAATAGAGGTATTAAATTTTAGAGAAGGGCATAGAAACCTGAGATTTAATGAAAGAAACAGTAATAGAGGGGGGCAGAGATTTACTGGAGGAAAAAAGCGAAGCAGCTCTCGTGAGATGGCTTCACATTCTCAATTGGTTTAAAGTGACCATGCACCTGGTATTCCCCTCTCATCTGAGTAAGGCTAACACTTTGCTGATTAATAGCCATGCTTAAAAGAGTAAATGAAGTGTTATTACACACACAAATAAATCTGCAAGGTAATCCGGAATAAGTTATCAATTAAGTATATTGGGAGAAAACACATTTAGGATCAACCTGGGCTTAGAAGTTACTTTTAAGCCACAGCTCTGATTAAGATCCATTCTCTCAGTCCCCGCTAGTACACCTTTTTCCAATTCAATGATAAGGTCTGACAACTACTAGAGACAGATGTCTGATGAATGCAAAGACTTTGTATCTTTATTTGGATGACAGAAGTGTAATTGAGAAGAATGTGAGGAAATAGGTCATTTGAAATCTCACTCCCTCATGTACTCTTTTTTTGTTTCTCGCAGTACTGGGGTTTGAACCTAGGGCCTTGTACCAGCAGGCAAGAGCTCTACCACAGAGCTACATCCCCAGCTCTCATGCTCTCTTCACCTTTCTCATCACTTCATTCTTCCCCAGCTATAATCTCAAGGACTAATTCTTAGTATTCCATATGATTTGAGATCCTTCATGGCTGTTCCATAAGATTTTGTTCTACCAAGAAAAGACAGGCTCTTTTTAATTATTAAAGTCTATTTCACCTGTCATGTCCTTAACAACATTCAGACTGCCCAACAATGCTGCTTAGTGTCACTTAAGCATCTATACTTTATGTACTTGATCTCCTTAGGCAGGAAGACAACCACCTCTTATGCTGATACAAGGTCAGTGACAAAAATGATAGGTCAGGCATAAAGAATGTCCTGTGCATAAATGCATATATTCATCCAAAAAATAACAGAATAATTATTTTAATTTTTACATAAAAATATCAACAATATTGCATTTTTCTTGAAAATATATCATTTCTATAGAATGGCAAACTAGAGTGGCTTCATTAAAAAATGAGTGGGTAAATTTTAAGAAATCTAACACCTGGAATCTTACTAACTCACATCAAATTGACATTTTGCTTTTGTGTTTTGTCATAGCTATTTATTGCTACTTTCTAATTTTCTAATCCTTCATTTCCTATTAAATGCTTTACATGTCAAAATAAATTGCTAAATTCAGAGATTGTCATGAAAAACAGAAATCCCTTTGACTTACACAAGAGAGGATCAAACATTTGGATTATAAAGTCTAAATTATACTCCAGGGTATTTATGCAAAAGGGTTAAAACCAAAGAATCTGCTTGCTTATTAAAAATGCAAACATTACCTCAGTCATACCTGCCTAGCCACTGCCTCTGCAGATCACCCACCAGCATTAGCATTACATCATGTGACATTATGGAACAATAGTGAACTGTAATATTTGAATATATTGTTTTGAAAGAATAAACTGTCATTAAGTTGAATAAGAGCTTTCTGAAATCAAACCTGGGGGATACAGCCTTCACTGTGTGGCCCTTTTTACTACTTTGAGAAATAACCTCATCCCGAAAGCAGTAAAGGGGGGGAAAAAAAAGAGATCAGAGTATAAAGGCGATAGTGATGAGTGGCCCTAGCAGCCGCCTAGCAGACAGAGGGCAGGGCTTTAAATTACCAGGCAGAACAATGTTTAAGTAACAGGCTTTGCAACAAATATGCTGCACCTTAAAACTCAGAACAACCTCACACTCACTACACTATTTCCTCATATAGCCTAGAGAGTTAAATGATAAGTTTTGCTAGAACTGGAAACTGAGTCTTATCCTATGTACTATATAATTAAAATTAGGTGTCCTGATGCCATCTTAAGATAGGTTATCACTATGGTCATGTGACTTTAGGCTACTTATTTAAACTGAGTCCATCTATAAAACAGAAAAAATGGTAGCTATCACAAAGGTATTGAGAGGGCATTTTCAGCTAATATTATCATAACTGTACTTATTATTTCTACCCAATGTTCTTTCCCCTTTACCTATAGTTTCTAATCATGGTCCAAAAGGTTTCTTCTTTCCAAATGAAAGATGAGCATTACTGTAAATGCACACTGGCTTTTTCTTTTCTTTTTTTTTTTTTTTTTTTTTTTGCCTGTGGTCTGGTCATGGTCCCTTATTGCCATTTCTAGGATCCCCCCATTCTCAAATGATTTTTTTTTTCCTTCCAGTAATGGGATTGAACCAAGGGGTGCTCTACTGCAGAGCTACATCCTACATCCCCAACCCTTTTCATCTTGAAACAGTCTCACTAAATTGCCCAAGTTGGCCTGGAACTTGCAATTCTCCTGCATCAGGCTTCCCAGTTGCTGGGATTACAGGCATGCACCACTATGCCTGGCTCATCAAGTGATTTCTCTATTTTCCTTAGGCAAACACTAGGTAACCTCTTAAGGTCACTTGTGCCTCACCAGCTTTTCCCTCCCCCAAACCTGTCTCAACACTCTTATTTTTGATACTGGGGATTGAACCACAAGCACTCAACCACTGAGCCACATCCCCAGCCCTTTTTATATTTTATTTAGAGACAGGGCCTCGCTAAATTGCTGAGGCTAGCTATGAATTCACGATCCTCCTGCCTGAGCCTCCAGAGCTGCTGTGATTACAGGTGTGAGCCAGCATGCCTGACAATGATTTTTAAATCTGAGGTTAGCTTCACTTAATACCAAATCTTCTAGATACTTTCCCTATTAATCAATGTTAGGTGGGATTTAAGCGGCTGCAGGGGAAGAAAGCAAGAACACCTGGCAACCTACTGCAAGCGCCCAAAGCAATTAGATGCAAATAAATAAGACCTGCTAACCCTTACTTCCACCTGATTCACATATTCCTGGGCAGGATCTTTAGCCTAACCCAGTCCTATAAAACCCTGGGCAGCCAAAGCTATGCATGATTTTTCTCCGGCTCTCTCCCTGACTCTCATACAGGAGGGCTGGGAATTTCACCTGCCAGCACAAATTCCAATAAAGTTTGATTTGGTTACTTTTGTCTGACTCCAGTTTGGTCCTTGGCTGAGCTTACATTCCAACTGCTGCGAGCTTATATTTGGTCCCAAACCCACCCGGCAAACTTACAATCGGTTTATCATCATAAAATATGAATTATTTCAAATGATGAAAAAAAACAAATCCCAGAAAATTAAGTATATCTCAAAGCTCCGTTTTGAGTATTTTCCTAAGGTGAAGACGAGAATTAGTAACTTAAGGCCCCACCCAGGACTAGAAGAAATTGGGAGGTAAGAGGATGGAGATAACAGGAAAACAGGGAATGAAAAATTGTGGTTGTAGACAGTACTCTGTGCAACTCCAGAAGAGACAGAGTACAGAATACAGCTCTAAGTTTCTATAGATAAAGGCTATGTCAAAGTACACTCTACTGTCATATCTAAAAAGAACAAAGTTTAAAAAAGATAAAGGCTATATCTTTTAATCTAAATGGACAAGTACAGATGGAAATTTCATTAATGTTGGCTTCTTTGGAGAATCACATTACTCAAAATAATGAAAACTAATAAGATGGGTAATAGGATGTAATTTAAGTTTACCAGAGTCTAACCCTGAGGCCTATGCAGAAGAGACTAAAAGCCTATATTTACTTATCTATAAAGCAGATGAAGCTGTGGGAAGAATAAGAGAATATATGGATAACTGAACAGCATATTTGTTGTTTTTTTTTTTAACCACAGTGTGGGACAGTATAACTAATACGGGATTTGATTTTGGTGAAGAAGGTTCAATTTCTGCTTGCCAGCTATCTGACCTTGTACATATCATTCAAATATTTAATGATTTCAGAAGTAAATGGATTTTATGAGGAGGAACATTTTAATACAAAGTTATATAAGTGTATGTTTTATATTATATGATACCAGGTTACTATGACCTGGGAGTTTATCCTCTCCAAAAACTCATGCTGAAACTTAAACCTCAAAAACATATGCTAATGGACTGGGAGGTGGGGCCTTTGGGAAGGGATTAGGATTAAAGGAAGTCATGAGGATGGGACCCTAAAACTGTATTTATCTTTGTTAGAAAAGGGAGAGAGCCCTGTAATCCAAACAACTTGGGAGGCTGAGTCAGGAGGATCCCAAGTTCAAAGCCAGCCTCAGTAATTTAGCGAGGCCCTAAGCAACTCAGTGAGACCCTGTCTCTAAATAAAATACAAAATAGGGCCGGGGATGTGGCTCAGTGGTCGAGTGTCCCCGAGTTCAATCACTGGTTCCCCCCCAAAAAAAAAAAAAAAAAGGAGAGAGCCTTTTCACCAAGATGGCGCTAAGCAAAGAAGAAAGCTCCTGCACCTCCCAAAGCTGAAGCCAAAGCAAAAGCTTTGAAGGCCAAGAAGGAAGTGTTGAAGGGTGTACACAGCCATAAAAATAAGATCCGCAAGTCACCTACCTTCCATCAACACAAGATATGCAGTCCAAATATCCTTGGAAGAGCACCCCCAGGAGAAACAAGCTTGACCACTATGTCATCATCAAGCTCCCCCTGATCACTAAGTCAGCCATGAAGAAGATTGAAGATAAACACACTTGTGTTCACTGTTGATGTCAAGGCCAACAAACACGAGATCAAACAAGCTGTAAAGAAGCTCTATGACATTGATGCGGCCAAGGTTAACACCCTGATCAGGCCTAATGGACAGAAGGCATATGTTGGACTGGGTCCTGATTATGATGCTTTGGACATTGCCAACAAAATTGGGATCATCTAAAAGAGTCCAGCTGTCTAATTCCAAATACATCCTTTTTTTTCCCAACCTAAAAAAAATAAAAGGGAGAGAGCAAACTATGTGATATCTTTCTTCATGTCATGACCCAACATATAAGTCCTCACTAAATGCCACACAGATGGCAGTTCCTAACTCTCCAACTTCAGAACTGTAAGGTAAATAAATGTTTTTTTTTTTTTTAATAAATTACCCAGTCTGGCTGTGAACCATGGCACATGCCTCTAATCCCAGCTACTTTGGAGGCTGAGGCAGGAGGATCACAAATTCAAAGCCAGTGGCAACTTAGTAAGACCATGTCTCAAAATAAATAAAAAGGGCAAAACGTGTAGCTCATTGATAAGCGAGGCACTAGGGTCAATCCCCATTACTGCAAAAAGTAAATAAATTACCCATCCTTCAGTATTTAGTTACAGCAAAAGAAAACTAAGATACAGGTTGAATAAACTGGGCCTTCATTATTTCCTCATGTGGTGATGGACATGGGATTGAGGGGAGGAGGATGCTGGAGGAACTACAGCAGAAATACTGTTCACCTAACAAAATCATTCCTACCACTTAATGAAGATATAAAAATAATGTTATAGCCTTCATTATTAACCACCTCAAAATATGTTTATCAAGTGAGTGCTCTTGTCTCTCATAAATATATTCTCATGCAAAACACCTGCCAGGATTAATTACGAATATATCAGTAGTGCTAAGAGTTTTTCTATGGATATGAACTAATCAAGTCATAGTCTCTAGATCACAAATAAGAATTAAAATCTGGGACTGAGGTTGTGGCTCAGTGGCGGAGCGCTTGCCTAGCATGTGTGAGGCACTGGGTTCGATCCCCAGCACCACGTAAAAATAAATAAAATAAAGGTATTGTGTCAATCTACAACAAAAATATCTTTAAAATCTTTTCACAGAAATAGAATAAAAGAGGGCCAACTTGGGGCTGGGATTGTGGCTTAGGGTAGAGCATTTGCCTAGGATGTGTGAGGCACTGAATTCGATTCTCAGTACCACATATAAATAAAGGTTCATCAACAACTAATGAAAAATCTTTAAAAAAAAAAAAGGGGGGGGTACCTCCAACACCACTCATTTCCTCAGTCCCTGCTGTGTATCAGGCTCTACTTCCTTTTTTTTAAAAAAAAATCAGGCTCTATTTCAAGTGTTGCGGATTCAATAGTGAACAAGACATAAAAAGTTTCTGCCACATGGAGCTCATATTATAGCAGAAAGAGAAAACAAATTTATAGTAGGTCAATGATGACTGAATGCAAAAAAAAAAAGAAAGAAAAGAAAAGAAAAAAAAAAAAAAAGGCAGAGAAAAGGGTTTAATTTGAAATAGGGCACCAAAGGAAGGCTTCATGGAGAAGATGCCTTTTAGGGAAAGACCCAAGGTAGAAGTACACAGATACACGGGGAGAGAATAAGGGGGCCATATAAACCTCTCCGGCAAGTTCACATTAGACAAAAATGCAACTCCTTACCTTTCAAAAGGGGCTGGAAGGTTGGAATCTCCTGTAACTTGATGACATCAGGATCATTGCTGACATTCCGTGAGGCCTGAGAGCCCTGAGCTACAACCACAATATCATCCATCTTGGCTCTATGCTTAGCTGGAGAAGGAGTCACTGAAAATAAAGTTACACTGCTCAGGAATTGCATGTAAGCCCTCTGCTTCACCACAGCTATTTTCAATATAACCATTAGAAAGAGTATTTTTACATTATAAAATGTAGATTTTTTTCTGCGGTGGGAGTTAGGTAGTAGGATGAATTCTGGGAGAACCTCTATTTTCCGTGGTATTAAAAACTTCAAACATTACAGGAATATAACCTGTACAAACTTTCATAACTAAACATTTTATTATTCAGTACACAAAAGTATAGGCAGATTATGTTTTAAATTTCTTTGACTCCCCTGATCCTCCTGACATATGTTCCTATTTTACAAATGAGGAAATGAAGGTACAAAATTTGGCTATGATTTGACCAAGGTCAACAGTACTAGAAAGAGAAAAGAAATGAGATCTATGAGTTGTTGGTGCAAATGGGGTTGCAAAGCTATCTACCTTCTCACAGCCAGCCAGGTGTGTTTAATAAAGCCTAGTCATGGGGGGAAAAAAAAAACCCTGGTCTCAACCCAGGTGACAGCCTTATTCTTGAGGCTCTAGCCTTTCACCCTTGTTACAACATTACTTACTTCAAGAAGGACAGAAACAATCAACAGGGCTATTCTAGGCAGAAGCAAAATTCAGAAATTTGGAGAACTGCTACAGAGGCAAGTCAATTTTGGGATCCTTAAGACAATGTAATCCATTTGGAGGGAAGAAATTCAAACCATAAAGGATTCCCAAACCAAGACCTGCTCCCTAAACATTTTCCAAGTTAGAGCAAGAATGAATTCTTAAAATATGTCATATTCTAGAAGGCAGTATTCTGAGGCTGATCATGGCCATGTCTCAAAGGTTCATCCAGGGGATGTTACAGAACTGCTTTGCATTCTGGAAATTGGTCTCCTGATTCTTGGTATTCAGTCTTTTAGAAGAATCTCTGCTGCTTTTATTACTCCTCAAGAAAGATTTTTTTTAATCACTTTTGGCAATTCACCTTAACATTTTACAAAATTATGACAAAAATCTTTCCTGCTACAAAGGTGATTCCTCCATCCCCATCTCCAAAGTAAAAATACCTTCATAACATTCTAGTTAGCCTCCATTAGCTTATCCTTAAAATGAGGGTAAAAATTAAACATAAACATATGCAAAGCACTTAAGAACATATGCAAATTCTAACATCAGAAAGAACCTATGATGTTAGTTCATGGGTGAGCACAGGCATTAAAATGCCACACCCCTTTTCCCAAAATGCTTTTGGTCTTGAGGCAAGAAATCCAGAGGCAGCCATTATTATTGTGTTATATGACATTCTGAGCTTTCCGAGGAAAGAATGTTAACAAAGCTAGAAGATTTTGCTCATCTTTTAAAAGTTGTTTCAACATAACCCCCAGAACTCAGGTCTGAACTAATCCTGAAGGACATCCTTCAAAGTGAATAACCCCTAGATTTGTTAGCTTCTACTTTTCTGAATGACAAATTCTACCCACAACAGAGCAATTCTAAAACCAGGGCCCTTTACAGGCCCCAGAGTTAATTTGGATTAGCAGGCCTGCAGCTTATTCAGGGCACTCCCAGTTGTCCTAGGATTTATGTGAACAAATAAAAGGGGGGTGGGGGGGGCCAATGTTCCTCAATTAAACACCAAGGTATTTTGGTTCTGTTTTTTGAGCACTGTATTCTCAGCATAATATACTCATTCCCGCCTCAGAAAACAAAAATATGGACAGAATAGAACAAAGAACTTCCATCTGGCCAACTTCTATACTACCAGAAAAGAAGCCAAGACACCTGAGGGGAAAAAGCAGTTTCTGGAAACGTTTGCAACCAAGTGTTCTGAGCCTCTACAACTATCGCACATCCCCTCTAAAAAGGACCCTCTAAAACCCGTTTTTAGGAAAGCCTGTTCTTGCTGCTCTTGGAAGTCCTGTTTATGATCCATCCATTGTGTGAGCCAAATCTCAGTACCTCAGTTATGAATACTAGAGCCAAAAATTAATTAGGTCGTTGTTAAAAGACTGCACTGCGGCTGAAGAAACGCCTGTTTTTTAAAATAATGGGCCTCGGCGCCCACGTTGGCTTAGGGGAAATCAAGGCTAGGACAGATGGTTACTGTTCTTTTTTGCCTTTTCTTTTTAAGGAAGTATGGTGAAGGCTTTCTACGCGTTACTGTCGGCAGTTCTAGATCCCACAAGGCTGGGAGGCAGACTGCTCTGCCAACAGACCAGCAGGATGGAGGAGGGCAGGAAGTTAGGACACCGACCTGAGGAGTTCAGATCGTTGGGTCGGCTCTCAGCCTCGGAGCTCTGCTCACTGCCCATGGTGCCAGCAGCGGTGGCAGCGGAAGAACGGCGGGCCAGGCGGCGACCGCTCCGGCGACAGGGCAGGAGCTGGGGACCGGGACAGGGGCGCTAGACAACCTAGGCGCCGCGGTGAAGCGGGCCTGTGGGAGAGACACGCCCAGCCCGCGCAGGGACCAGGGCGGCCGGGATAGGAGGCCCTATTTGGGGAACAGACATGCAAGGAGGTGCGGCGCGGATACACGCTGCTCGCCCTCTTTCCTTTCGAGAGCCCCAGAGGAGGAGGTGGGGGACATCAGCATTGCCGCCTCTGCGACAAGCGGGCGGCACCGCTTTCACTCACTGGCTGGAACGCCGCAGCTCGCTTCTTCCGGGACACGGATTGGCGGCGCCTGTTACGCGCGGCCTTCAGTTCCGGGTTACGAGGCCCCGCCCTCCGGCCTGAGAGAGAGGAGGGGAAAGCCGCACCCGGGCCCAGAACTGTGCCTCCTTAAAGGGCCGGGTCACTTCAAAGGACCTGACCGCCTAAAAGTCAGAACTGGCCCATAGGGTAAGCCCTTTCCTACTGTAAAGATGCGTTACTTTTGAGCACCACCCACACGTTGAGCCTTCTCATATCCATATACTAGAACAACTTTACAAAACAGGTGTTTTTAACCGTTTTACAAATGGAGAAAGAATGGTGCTACATAGACCTAGGATTCAAATCCTCAACTGTCCGGATGGAAAGCTCCTTTGTAAGCTTTGAAAACTTGAGAGTTTGGAAGTGGAAAAATCACACACACACACACACACACACACACACAAAATGCTAAGAGAGAGTGAAGAAATAGCTGGAAATGAGAGAAAAATAACGAAATAGAAAATGCCGATTCACCTAATCAGCATAATTGTGCATCTTCAAAGGGGAAGTAAATGATCCTACAATGTAAGGCACTCTCAGGGCGCCTTGACAATTACCGGGTTACTCTGGAACTAGCAACAGGTGAGCAAGGAATACAAGTAATGCAAAATGACAGATTTGGCAGATCAAGGATATAAACTTAATAATGCAGTGCCATCAATGAGTTGGGTGTCCTAGGATTCTCAGGACTTTGCAATTTATTTTATACGTTTTCCTTCAAGAAATTACAAGCAAATACCTTGAGATATTATATGTATAAATGTTATTTCAGGAATGTCAAATTGACTAAACGATCTTTAAGTCTACTCCACTATATCACAGATGTTTCCCCTATTTTATGTCATTTAATTTTCATGAAATTTAATTTTAGAATGTTAAGGACTACCTGATTTCAAATTTGGTGCTCTCCTCTACTCATTTTTACAATACAATGAGACAAATGCAAACAAATGTAAGTTTGGTGTTCTATGGGAATATGAAGATAGAACTAAAAACTTCCTGAGATCAGAATAAGCTCCCAGAAGGTGGTGAACGGCTATTCTTGAGGTTCACATAAGCTACTAGGGATTGGGAAGGACTCACTAAGCAATTAAATCATTTCCTCTTGGAGAGCCCTTGGCTCCCCTTCCAGATCTGCCCTCTTTAAGGGTGAGAGAGGAAATAAAAGGGAAGTGAAATGGACTCATTCTAGTTCTTATTCCCCCTCTTCCACATCAAAGTATATTTGCTTTGTCCCCATACTCTAACCCACAGAGGCATTATGGTGTTGTTGATGCTTCCCTCTGGATGAATATTTCATTTTAAAAGGGAGGTTCAGTCCCATCACCTGATGAATGAATAAATAAAATTGGTATGTGCATATAGTGCAATAAAAGTGGGCAAAAAAAGTGGGACAAATGCTAATAAATTCTTCAACATTGATAAACTTGAAAACATGATGCTGATTGAAAAAAGGCCCATGATGAAAGACCACATATTGTACTGGAGTGGTAGCTCAGTAGCAGGGTGACTACCTAGCATGTTCAAGGCCCTGGGTTTGGAGTCCCAGCCTGGGGGGAGGGGCATATTGCAACATATTGTAGATTCCATGCCCAGAAGAGACACTAAAGAGATAGAAATAGATCAGTGGTGGCCCACAACTGAGAAGGAAGCTGAGGGGGAAATCAGGAGTGACTACTTGACTACTAATGGGATATGGGGGCTTGCTTCTTTCTGAAGGTGTGGAACATGTTCTAAAATTAATTGTGATGATGGTTGTACAACTGACTATATTAAAAACCACTGACGTGTACACTTTAAATGGGTATACTGTATGTTATGTGAATTTATCTCCATAAAGTTCTATTCAGAAAAAGATTATCTGAAAATGGAATGCCCTCATTGACTCGGTATTTATAGGAGACTGCAATGTGCTGGATGCTTGTTAGAGTCTAAGATAAAAGGTTCAACAAGCCAGGCTGAGGTTGTGGCTCAGTGGTAGGGCGCTTGCCTGGGATGTATGAGGCACTGGGCTTGATTCACAGCACCACATATAAATAAAATAAAGGTCCATTAACAACTAAAAAATATTTTTTAAAAAAAGATCCAACAAGCCCCAGGCCCTATCCTTGGGAAGCTTACATCCTGATGGCAAGAAAATGAAATGAATGTTTATAAGGATTCTAGTGGTGGAATTTTAGAGGTAGGAGACATTTGGGATTGATGTCTTTTAGCACCCTTAAAATCACTTCCACATGAGCAGCAAGTTGTGTTAGTTATTGTATGTGCAATAATGAACAACTGAATAAATGGCCTTTTCAAGTTTATAAAGTACTTTCATATGACCTGCCTATAAAGTAGAAACCACTTCCTTAATTTTACAGAGAAGTGGTCTAGGTCACACAACTAATTAGAAAACTCGGACTCACTTTTTCTAAAACTCTTTATTCCTTTTTCTATACCAGACTGGCTTCTCCTCCCATGTCTTCATATTAATTACCTGACACTCCATCCATCAGGTCTCCCAAGCCAGTAATCTGTTCACCCTTACCACTACACCAACCAGTCTCTAAGTCCAGGAAAGCCTGCCCCTTCTATTTCTGTGCCTGTTGAGTGCCTCATAAATTCTTTCATTTGCTGGAAGACACAAGGACTCTGACCTCACCTCCTTCAGTACATTCTCCATGGGCAGGCAGAGAGGATTTTCCAGAATGTTAATTAATATTTTCTGATTAATATTCCCCATTCTCTCTGTGCATAGGTGTACTGAATTTCTGAATGGTTGTGCTTTTTCCATCTGGACTAGTTAGCCTTTTTCTTCCAGTATAGCAATTCCATCTTATATATCTCTTCTTGAAAAACCCCTCTGAACTTCCTTAGCATCTTCAACACAACATTTATTCCTTACACAATCATTGATTTTCTTGTCTGTCTCTACTTAAATACAAACATCTTGAAGACAGATCTCGTGTCTTATTGTTCTTCAATTTTCCCTGCAGGTGCTTAATCATGTTTTCTGAATAAAATACTTTTAAAAAAATGCTTCTACATAGATGGGACTTCTAACTCTCAAGAGAAGAGGATTAATAATCTTCAAGCAATGAGGCAACAATGGGTATGGTTTCTAATTTAAACATCTGTTTCACATCAATAGAAAGTTTTCCTTAACCATTATTTTTGTCCTTTGTTCACTGTTGTCACTTCAACCATAACAGTTAATTGTATCAAAACACTAATTTGAATTTTTTTTTTAATTTTGGTACTGGGAATTGAAACAAAGGGTGCTCTACCACTGAGCTATATCCGCATCCCTTTTTTTCATTTTGAGACAGGGTGTCACTAAGTAGTTTAGGGCCTTGAAAAACTGCTGAGGCTAGCTTGAACTTGAGATCCTCCTTTCTCAACCTCACCAGTCACTGAGATTATGGAGTGCTCCACCGTGCCTGGTTAATCTGAAATTTCTAAGGATGGAAAGGTCTACTTAGTACCTAAGACAGACTTACATAGCCCCAACCACAGAAGCATATCATCTGCAGAGATAAAATGCACCAACACATCAGTTCCTTGTTATATAAGGACAATAGCTCCACTGGAAAATCACTCTAGAGTTTACTTTTCTGTGGTAAGTCTTTGATAACATTATTGTAACTGGAGAGTAGGTCATCCTCTGACTACAGCTAGTCAATTTCACACAATGAACTATTGGTGACAAGTTTTCTCTGACAACATATTCCTCCTATTGGAGGTATTGGTTAAAACTAGGGTGTAGCTGTTGGCTATACAAGCCTAATTTGCATAGTGCTTCGGGTTCCAAAACACTTTCACACCAAAGTAAAGATATTGTCAAAGGTTGGACCATTTGACAAATTATGTCAGTGGTTTAAAAATGTGTCATTTTAGGGGTATATCTGGGGGTGGGAGTTGAGGGGAGCAGTGATTTAGAAAGAAACTTCTACAATCTAGGCACATTTTCCATTGTATAGCAACAAATATTTTAGTTAAATATTTACTGAGCATCTATTACGTACCAAGTACTATGCTAAGTGTTAGGGATACCATTTTAACTGTACCATGTTTTCATCATCATTATTATTCACACCTAGAAACTATAAATCCTGCAGAAAATCACATGCTTTCCTCCAGGCTTGCCGGGCACATAATATTTAACTCAAGAATTGTCTAATCTAATTGAGGATCCTCCATTCTCCAATTATGGAAATAGGATTATCATAACCATACCTCAAATAAGATGCACTGTACATTTCCAAACATCCAAAAACTGCTGTGATTGCCCCTGGGGCGGGAGACAAGGAGACTGGGACAGGGCAGGGGAGTTGGGGGGCATCTATGTATGTTTGAGTTTTTCTCCTTGTGCATTTGAGTGGGCTTGGCCTTAAGGAGGCCAGAAGGCACAGCTGCAGACCTTCGGAGGCCAGCAGTCTCACGCCCACGCCTCCCCCGCAGAGCGCACAGCCTGGGGCAGGCAGTGTGGAGCGATCCCAGAACGCAGGCTCCTTCCGGGGCTCAGCCTTGAGGGACTGCAGTCTCCGCCGCTAGTGGATACACGGTTCTTGCCGATGTCACTTCATTGAACGTCGCTGGGAAGCAGCTCCGGGTTGCAGGGCAGGAACGTGCCCTCCCCGCGGCAAACTTTTGGTCGTGCAACGGAAGCAGGAACTTGCTAACCACAAAACCCGCCCGGCGGGTTCTGGAGCTGCGGAGCATCCCCTGCAGTTTTCGCCGAGACCCTCGGCAAATCCGCGCCAGTACTTCCAGCGAGCGTGTCGGAGCTGTCTTTGCATCCAAAGGGCAACAGGGACCCTCCGGGGGCCTCTCGCCACCAGGTAAAGGCGTTTTCGTCCTTCTTTCCCGATTTGGCCGCAAGAAGCGTCGCCACTTGCAGAAAGAGGAGCTCTGCTCCTTTCCGAGGGCCGAGGCTCCTCCACTCATACAGGAGCTTGCGAAGAATCAGGGGCAAATAAGGGCCGGCCAGGATTTTTGCGTCACTGCAGTATCCCAAAGAGGTTCAGAAGCACCTGCTTTAAAAGGCACCAGCTCAGCGCTGTTATCAGAGGGAGAGGCAGAAGAATATATTCAGTGAGCTACATACCTTTCTTCGAAGAAAGGGGAATTTCCTCATGTTTCCTTATAATAGTTTATCTTCTGTTTTCCTAACCTGCTAACCGTATAATAATCCACAGGGTGCACCTGTCCGCGTGCGCTTAGAGTATGCTGTGAGTAAAATGATTTCCCATATTGGAGATATTTATGTACAAATAAATTTTAGTGATTCTAGTAAGCTGAAGTAAAAGCTCAGGTACTTTCTTTCTCCTACCTGTAAATCTCTCCCATCTGCCAGCTGAACCGCTGACTTCAGATCTTTAAGACCAAAATAATGATGGGTTAGAAAGTAATCAGTTGGGGTTGTAGCTCAGTGGTGGAGAGCTTGCCTAGCAAGCACAAGGCCCAGGGTCATATTCCCAGCACCACAAAAATAAATGGATAACCAAGTTTAAGACAAAGAAAGGGGGGGGGGGGGGCTGTCGGAGCACGGTCTCATAATTGTCTCACCTCTTTAATGAGATAAGCTCTTTAGAACTTCTTGAAGTGAAGGTGCTATAAAGATGCTGCATAATGAGAACACAAGCTCCTGCCACATCTCTCATGGTTCAGGTTTCTTAGCAGGGGAGAGACTAATTAGAATCCAGTTCAAAGAAAAATATTTGCCTTGTCTTTGTCTTGTTTCCCCAGGGATAGAAAACAGGCATATAGACTGTGGCAGCCTAAGAAGTAACTTGTGCCAAGATTCTTAACCTGAGGAGTCCATAATATCCAAAGAGTCTGTGAATAGAATTCAGGATATCTGTGAACTTAGGTGGAAAAAAGTGTGCTATTTCACTAACCTCTAAGTGAAAGGTAACATTTCCTAAAAGAGGAATATAGACAAAGCCACAGTAGTAGTAGCAGTAGCTGTGATTTGTCACCAGTAGATATCACAGTATTTTTGTTTCTTTTTGCATATATATCAAAATATTATTTATCCCAACACTTCTTCAAAATTATGGCAGTTATTAGATGTACCAGCTGTTATTTAATTGGTTTAATAAAGAAGTACATACATGGCAGGCATAGTGGCACACACCTGCATCCCAGGTACTTGGGAGGCTGAGTTAGGAGGATTGCAAGTTCAAAGTCAAACCGGGCAACTTAGCAAGACCCTGTCTTTAAAAAAAAAAAAAAAAAAAAAAAAAAAAAAGGCTGAGGCAGTGATAAGAGTGGTAGAGTCCCCCTTGAATTCAATCCCTAGTACCACACACACACAACACACATATGTGTCACACAATGTGGGTTTTTTTATTTTAACTGAAAATGGGAATAAGGGAATCTATCTCATTAGGATTCTTATAAGGATTAAAAGACATGATATATATATAAAGTACTTAGCATGGAGACTGGCATATGAGAAACAATAAATGTTACTATTTTACTATATACTGAATTTGAACACAACAGCAAGGGAGATATTGGCCTTGTGTTCTATTACTATAGACATTTTGTTCTTTAATCTTTTTGTGTTTTTGTAACCAAAGTTCATAGCTCACATAGGGTTAACTATGTGTGTTTTACAATTCTTTTTTTAAAATATTTTTATTAGTTGTTGATGAACCTTTATTTGTATGTGGTGCTGAGAATTGAATACAGTGCCTCACACATGTTAGGCAAGTGCTCTGCCACTGAGCCACAATTCCAGCGCATATGTACAATTCTGTCATTTTTTTTTTTTGGTTAATTGATTTATTTCTCTCAAGAATTTCTCTAATAGGAATTTTTTCTTTTGTGCAAGAACATAAGCATGAAAAAATACAGACATGAACAGATGCAGGCTAATTTTTTCCTGCAAAAATGAGTCCGAGGAATTATTTTCTAATATTCATTAATTCTACTTGGATCCTGGAACCTTCTCAGTTTTTGTTCCACCATCTTTACCATCTTAATTTTCCTTCTGGTTGAGGTGAGAAGTTCTATCACTTTTGATAGATATGCAGTGACATGGATCCACCGTTGCAGTATCATACAAAATAGTTTCACTGCCTTAAAAATCTGTGCGGGAGAGCGGCCACGGTAGCAGTGCCTCCCGGAGTGGCCTGTCACATCCAACCCCGCGCGAAAGATACAAACTTGTGCTAGTAGAACCATATAAATTAATACCTGAAGTCTCAATGTAACATGGACATTAACAGTGATGACAGATAAATACAGACGCTTGGGAATCAAATCCTAGGTGAAACACTTTTAAAAAGTTTATCAGGCTTTTATGAAACATGTCTTCAGGATCCTGTCTTTCTTAATATTGGTATAACTCAGCTAAAGGAGTTTAAGAGTTTCTAGTATTCTCCATGGCTGAAGCTGAGAGTCTGAAACCCTGATGCTTAAGCTCTATTCTAGATCATAGCTTCAACTCCTGCAGGATATATGGAAAAGAGATATTTCCACATGATAGATCTTTGGTTGTACAGGTTTCCCAATGAGTGGATCATGATGATCATATTGTAGGGACTTGCCATAGTATGGCTGCTTCCTGATCTACTCGTGTTATAAGATCAACAGTGGGGTTAAACAGCTTGGATGAATCTTTTTGTGGTAGAACATTAAGGAATCTTAGCATTGCTCACACTGGAGAAATGTCTTCTCATTCTCAAGTACGATCAAAATCACCAAAGAGACCAGAGCCTGTGCAAATTCAGAAAGGAAATAATCATGGAAGAACCACTGATTTAAAACAGCAAAGTACTCAAGAATCATGGGAAAGCCCTAGGAAAAGAGGACTTTCTTCTTCAGAAAAGGATAACATAGAAAGGCAGGCCATAGAAAATTGTGAGAGAAGGCAAACAGAACCAGTATCACCAGTTTTAAAAAGAATTAAGCGTTATCTTAGATCAGAAGCACCCAACAGTTCAGAAGAAGATTCACCTATAAAATCAGACAAGAAGTCAGTAGAACAGAGGATTACAGTAGTGGACAATGATGCAGATTTTCAAGGGACTAAACAAGCTAGTCGATGTCTTATACTGGATGATTGTGAGAAAGGGGAAATTAAAAAGGTGAATCTCAATGAGGAAGGGCCACTTAATTCTGCAGTAGTTGAAGAAATCACAGGCTATTTGGCTGTCAATGGTGTTGATGACAGTGATTCAGCTGTTACAAACTGTGATGACTGTCAGCCTGATGGAAACACTAAACAAAATAGCACTGGTTCCTATGTGTTGCAGGAAAAATCGGTAGCTGAAAATGGGGATTCAGAAACCAAAACATCAATGTTCGTTGATATTAGGAAGGAGGACAATTATATAGACCATAACGTGCTTTGCACAAATTCAGAAGTGCAGGTCAAGTTGGAGGACCACAAAATATTAACTACCTACCTGCCTGCCTGAGGAACATGTTAATCAGCTGACTACTGAGCCAGCTTCAGGCCCCATTTCTGAAATTCAGTCATCTTTAAGGGATTTTGAGGAGGAAGTAGATGTGGTGGGAGATAGCAGTTCCTCAAAAGAGCAGTGTAATGAAAACACCAGTAACATCCTGGGCACAAATCTTGAGTATGCCAGTCACTGGAGAACCAGATTCATCTTCTGTTCTAGATTGTGTTTCAGCTTAAATGATGTCTTTATCAGAACTTCAAGGCATCACTATAACCTGCAAACTTCACCACAAAAGGCGGTCCCTACCAGAGGTAGTCCCACTAAAAATGGTTCTCCTTGCAGAGAAAATGGACAATTTGAGGAGAATAATCATAGTTACAATGAAACAAATGCAGCTATTAGCAATAATGTAAGTGAGTCTCCCACAAATCCTGATGAAATTTCTCAAAATGAAAAAGCTGCCTGTTGTGATTCTCAAAATTATGGAAGCGAAAGACTCAATAAGCCACCCTCAGAGACAATACTTAATATTGGACATTTGCCATCTGCCAAAGAGAGTCCCAATCAGCACATTACAGAAAAGGAAGATGATGATTCTGATGTTCATTACTTTGAATCAGATCATGTGGCACTGAAACACAACAAAGAGTATGTGTAAATATGGTAACCATGAATTCTGGTTTGTTATTGCCCAGTTTTCACTATTTATTCATGTCTATTCATACTTTTTTATTACAGATAAAATTAATGCTTTAGGGCTGGGGATATAGCTCAGTTGGTAGAGTGCTTGCCTCTCACACACAAGACCTCAGGTTCAATCCCCAGCACCAAAAAAGAAAAAAGGAAAAATATTAATGCTGTAGTAAAAATTTTAAGTTTAGTAGAGTAATTATTTTGAACTCTTTAAAAAAAAAAAAACTGTAAAAAGAAAGACGTTAAAATTCAACTTTATTACTCCTCCCTGTGACAAGACGGTTTCGCTGGTATTTCACGTCTCAGTAGGAAAAGACATGTGGAAACATGAATGATAGTGTTATTGTTCTTTTAAGTTTTAAACCATCAAAGGTAGTTTATAAAATGAAAACATCTTATCACTATATAATTTGTTTTATAGTTGTAGAGTTTTATGTAATCGTCTATGCCTTCAGATGGTATAGAACAAATAATGAGTGTGAACACATTATCCAGATTTGGGAAATCTGGCAAGCTAAAAATCTTTTATCTTAGTTGCTTACATTTAAATCCCAGTTAAAATTTTGAATTTAAAAATTATGCTACATGCATTATCTTTGACTTCTGTGACTTAGAGAAGTAAGTTATTGTTAATACCATGATAGTTAATTGTATGTTGTAATTTGTACATTAGCAAGAGTTGGTATCGATTCTCTAGTTTTACATAAAATGTTTGACCCAACTTTTCCTGATAGTAAATATAAGGGAAAACTATTTCAAAATGTCATCACTTCTTAGTCTTTACTAAAAAGGCACTTTTCCAAATAAAGAAATCTGTGTCCAAATTTTTTACGGTTTTCATAGACTTACTTTAAACTATTCTGGAAAGTAACACAAGTGAATTGGAGTTAATTCTGTCTTAATATTCCTAAAAGAAGCGAAGAAACTAACAAAAAGTGCTTGTCATCAATATTGTGATCAACGACAGTAAAAAACTTAATAAGTTACTTTATTTCTAAATGGTAGGCTTTTGTACTTATATCACAATCAGATTATATCAGCTGTGCAAAAATAGTTTGATTTTGAGGAATCTTTCTAGTGTTTTTGTTGTGACAATTGCTGGACTCCGTTATGTTCAGATCAAAGTATCAAAATCCTGGTTATGGGACATGATACATTTTTGGCCATGCATAAGAGATAATTCAGATTTGTATAGGGTAATTTGATGGCCTTTTAGAAGAGGTCTCTGCTGAAAAATTTATTTGTTTGCTTTTAAAATAGTATTTAATACTAGATTGAATAGAGAGGTCAAATTATTTGAGAGTTTTATAAATTTATTTTTTAAAAATCTAGGAATCTCATGTATTTGAAATGTTTGGAATCCAATTTGAGATAGAAAAACACTGTAATTATATAAATGAAATTTTTAAAACAAAAATTTATTACTGTTCATATACAGTATCAATTTTTAGAAGTAGAGTTATTTATTTACAAATACCTTGGGGAAGTGCCCAAAATTCCAAAAATGATTTTTCTCCCATCTGGAGACAGGGTCTTGCTATGTTCCCCAGACCAGTCTCAAACGTGTGCTCAAGTGATCCTTTGTCTCAGCTTTCTAAGTAGGTGGGACTACAGGTGTGCACCACCATACCTATCTTAAAGATTGTGAATTTTACACAAAGTCCACCTCCCCTGACCCTTCCTATTCTGGGGATTGAACCGAGGGGCTGGCACATGTTAGGGAAATACTCTACTGCTGAACTACATCCCCAGTCCCACAAAATGTTATTTTGTTTTTTTTTTAAATTTGCTTTTCATTGTTTCTTTCCAAAAGAGATGCTCTCTTAAGTCTTGGCTGGTTACTGATCATGGGAAATATTTTTGTATTAATAGTCATTGTAGTATTTTATGAGAGATTTCCTGATGATGATTCTGAAGGATGTGTTTCCATAAAACAATTACCTAAAGATAGTGGCTATAACATTGAAAGGTGATATTCCATCCTTATCCAAGTTCATTGATAGATTAGAGCAATTTGGTTTCATGGCTTCCTTAGAATATGCAGAGTCCTTTGGAATTTGTATGCTAGTTACTTTGTTTTCTTTTATTTATTTATTTATTTTTATTTAATTTTTTGATTCATTGAACACAAATGGAGTACAGCTATTGTTTTTCTGGTTGTACGCAAAGTAGAGTCACCCCATCTGTGCATTCATACATGTACACAGGGCAATGATGTCTGTCACACATACTGTAATTATTCTTACCCCCCAACCTCAACCCCATGCCTCCCATCCCTCTATGCTCTCTATCCTTCCTCCATTCTTGCCCCCCCTCCACCCTGCATTATGCATCATCATTCACTCATCAGAGACCATTCGGCCCTTGGATTTTTGGGATTGGCTAATCTCACTTAGCATAACAGTCTCCAACATCATCCATTTACCTACAAATGCCATAATTTTATTCTTCTTTATGGCTGAGTAATATTCCATTGTGTATATATACCACAGTTTCTTTATCCATTCATCTACTGAAGGGCATCTAGGTTGATTCCACATTCTAGCTATTGTGAATTGAACCGCTATGAAAATTTATGTGGCTGCATCACTGTAGTAATCTGATTTTAAGTCCTTTGGGTATAGACCAAGGAGTGGGATAGCAGGGTCAAATGGTGGATCCATTCCAAGTTTTCTAAGGAATCTCCACACTGCTTTCCAGAGTGGCTGCACCAACTTGCACTCCCACCAGCAATGTATGAGTGTACCCTTTTCCCCACATCCTTGCCAACACCTGTTGTTGCCTGTATTCTTAATAAAAGACATTCTAATTGGGGTAAGATGAAATCTTAAGGTGGTTTTGATTTGCATTTCTCTTATAACGAGTGATGTTGACCATTTTTTCATAAATCTGTTGATTGCTTGTAGATCTTCCTCTGTAAAGTGTCTGTTCATTTCCTTGGCCCAA